>JAIUCV010000412.1:600000-763177 GCA_026724425.1 Erythrophleum ivorense | reverse complement strand
AGATGGCCATGTGCTCATGTTGGAGAAATATCATTGGTTTTCTTAGTCGGTGTCATTGGATTCCCGATTCTAACATATAATTAATTAATATTCAAACCATGGCAGAGGTACTCCAAAAGCGAGGACCTCGTGATCGTCCAAAAAAACTATTATTTTAATATAGAGTTAGATCTATTTTTCAATAAAGATATATCATGTATTAAAAAAAATTAAATACTCAATTATATAATATTAAATCATAAAATTATATATTTATGTTTAAAGATTATACATATATTATATTCTTATTAGGTTAAAATACACAAAACTCTTGAATTTTAAGTTATAAATAAATAATTTTTTATCTTTACAATTTAATAATAAAATTTTTAATTTTATAAAAATAATTTCTAATGTTATTAGTAAATCTATTTATTTATTAATAAAATGATTATATATTTGATTAAATAGATCCTAAAACTTTACTTTTGTACAAATAAGTTTTCAAATTTTGAATCACATGCGGGAAGCATTTTAATATGTCATGCTTCTATTCATATAATAATAGACTCATAATATAAAATTACTCACACAGTTGTAAATTTAAAAGAATTTATTGTCAAACTTTAAAGAAAAAAATTATTTATATATAATTTAAAATTTAAAGTTCAAAAAAATTAGGTGATTTTAAACTATTTTTATTATATATTTATTATATGCCTGAACATACTATACGCACATCAAGGAGAATTCAATTCAAATGTTAAATGAAAAAGTCATGAGCATGGAGCTGCATCTAACATCCAACCACTCACTGCGCCTCATAAAATTTCTCAATATAATTTTTTTTAAAAAAATCTCTAATTCATATAATATAACTTGAAATTGATTTGTTTAATGTGATTTAATGCATTAAATATATCAAAATTTTTAAAACTTTGTGCATTTTAAAAGAATGAATAATAAATTATTTTATTAATTTATACCTTTAATAATTTTATTATATAATATACTAATATTGATACTAGATTAAGAAGATTATTATAATTTTTAAATATTATCTTAATCTTTAAAAGATTATAAAATTATTCTATAATAATATAAAAATATGATTCGAACGATAAATTTTCTGAGATATAAGTTAAGTATACTTTTAATAATAAAACATTTATTTTCTTAATATTTATGTAGTTACTCTGGTAAAAATTAAGACTAAAAATATCAAATATTGATTAAATGAAAATTTAAATATATTATAAAGAGTAAAATGACATATTGCAAATTAGACGCAGACAAATTGATTTTGTATTTTGATACCAAATCAATACATATAATTTAACCCATAAAAAAAAGGGTCAGTGGATTAGACAATAGTTAAGAAAATGCTACTGAGCAGATTATAGTGATGAAAAATTGGGAAAACTAATGAAACAGCTTCCACAAACTGTTCTCAAGATTAAAGTAGTTCAGCCAAAAGTAAAAGAAGAAGCCTGTTTTAAATGGACGTGGAAGGGAAGGGCAAGTGGCTCATTGGACAGTAGGTAAATTATGACTACGGATGTTTTGAAGTGAGGATCAATTGAAAGTGTATTTGAAGGGTATATTTTCTATTATTATAAAAATTAAAAAAAAATAAATGAAAAATAAGCAGCACGCTTCGTGCATTTTAATTAGGCCAAATCTTCACTTTATAAGATTCACACTCATAGATTATAGATAAATTAGATTAAAATCCGGCTGAAAATTTGTTTATCCCAGTGTCCCATTTAATAACCTACTTGTTTAATTACCACTAAATTATCAAGGTATTTTACATTTAAATCTGAACAAAAATAAATTATTATTGTGGTTTGTTGAATTACCACTTAATCACTAAGTTAGGTAAACAGCAATACTTCTTTCTGAACCCTTGTCGAGCCTACTGTGACCTACAAAATTTTCCAAACATTGTCAATCAGAATAGTTATAACCACAATCTTTCTCTGCATTCTTCTCTGTAAATAGACCACCCATGTGCCTGAAGAAACAGACTGAAGTGAGATCATCGTGGAAGTCAAGCTCTCTGGAATAGCCCGATCATGTTTGCTTCCCTTTCCATTGAGCTTTTGTTCTACACAAAACTTGCATTGCATTTGGTTGCTTGTTTTCCATAAAAAATTTATTTCTTGTATTCCAAAATATATTGTCCACGTGAAATAATAACAACAGTATTTTCATATAATAATTCCTTCTGCATCGCCCATTGATTGAACCTCCAGGTAAAACCAAACCACAAAGCAAGAACAAATGATCTAGTGTTCCTTCTTGACCTTCACAAAAAACACAAATAGAAGAGACTCGTGGTTCGGCCAAACTTTGGGTGACACATGTCACTTTTCGTCCAGAGATAATGGAAGGTATTAATGTGCTGTCAATTTAAATCACAATGTATTAAAATATAAATTTTTAAACAACACAGTGCCAGAATATAAACGGCCAAACCACAGTCAGTTGAGAGGATAGCATAAGCTAAGCAGCAAAAGCAGAGTAGGCACCGAAGGCTCGAGAATACCTTATTCACTATACTTTCAGTAAAACAATAATTTTACCCTAAATATAAAGTGTGGATGCTTCTGCTTAAAATATAGTTTTGTTGCAAATAGTGTTGGTGTATGTCTACAAGGGCAGAGCCAGAAAATTTCTCCTGATGGTTAAGACTGTAAGTTGTACTACATAGTATTTTCTGAAAAATTATAATTTTTTTACGTTTTTACTGATACATCTATGCACATAATGTGTTCCAAACACACTTATGTTAGTATGATATCACCTTTCAATATCAAAGAAATGAAAAAATATGCAGATTATGACATGCATATGCATGATTGGGTTGCATTTGGATGCCTTGCTTTCTAATAATACAACTGGGAGTCATGGAATCTGGAATGCCATTAATGTTTAGTTGACTCTATCTCAGATCCAATTCCGCCTCACTAGAAGACTACACATTAGTTATTACTGTAGGCTATAGAATGTTGCTTTCACCTGATTGGCCTAGTTCTGGAGTATTCTGAACACAATGATGTTTTGATATTTTTTTTCCCCTTGTACTCGAGCATTCATGCTGAGGAGGACTTCAGATGATGGGCGTTGAGGGCATGCAGCTGCAATTATGACGGACGTGTTGGTGGATGCAGAGTGCAACGGCGATATAAATGCATCTCAAGGGTGGCCATATGTGAAGGTTCATATACATACATATTAGAAAAAAAAAAAATCAAATGAGACCCTTTAAATGCACAGTTATTCATTAGTCGCGGATACTCTCCCTTTGGCTTTAAATACACAGTTTTAATTTAAGTGAGAAAAGAGACAAAAAAATGAGATCCTTTTGAATTACACTATTCTCTCCCTCTCTCTTTTTTCTACGGAGAGAGGATCTATTCTGTTCATTATAGCATCACTGGTTTACTGATTTTCCTTACCATATGCTGCCAGTACAAGGTCTCCAACCGATGACAAATGCTCTACGTACAGGTGGCAGCCATTGATTGGCATGTAACCGCAAGGCATACACACACCAACTAAACAGCTGGCACTTGCCCAAGTGTAAATCGACATTTGCTTAAGTGAAGAGTAAGTAGAAAAACTTGCTCTAAAATTGGTGTGCAGGTGGCCCTGAAAAAAAGGACACAGCCAGTCAACTGCTGCCGGCACAGGGGTGAGTTTTCGTGGGTATAGTAGATGTAACCAGAATATAAAACACCATGTTAGTTTTTCACCAATTGTGATGACTTGGTAAATCTTCAATTTTACTGCCTTCTGCTCTGACAGGACAGAAGTTCATCATGTTAAGCAGAGCCAAAGTCTAACAATCTTGATATAGTTACGAAGAAAAATTGTACTTCAGTTAATTTCCATTACAGTCCTCAATATAGAACCTTGGATAAAATATGGCTCTCTTATACCATATGATTTCTCAAGCAGTTTCTTTCAAGAAAATTTTTTTTATCTCTCTAAATTAAGGTTTAATTATAAAATTAATATATAAATTCTAAAATATGACAAAACAATCAGTAAACAAGATTTTGTGTTTGGGATAAAGGGGTATATGTATTTTGAATTTCAGGAATGCTTTATTATATTTTAAAACTAATTACCAATTTTATAATTAGGCCTTTCTTCAAAAAACATAAAATGTAGTTTTCCCTTCATTGAATCTACAGCAAAACTCCAATAACTCTCCTGGTAGCATTAGTACCGAAAATTCACTCTTCAATTGCTGTGAATTTTTGCAACTCCATAAATGCGACCTTAGCATACTCATTTGTGTGTGTACATCTTTGTGACTTCATGGTTTTGACCCTAGGATTACTCTTTTCGTACGAAGAACAAAAACGAGAACAAAATCATATGATAAACTTCAAACAGTTTTCATAGATATCATGACAGATTTCCAGGGAAAACAATCTTTTCCCCTTTAATTAAGAAATCAAGTATGCACAGGTTGTACAATTTTAAGCAATACGGTCTTGCTATATAACTAGGCATCTGCAGAAAACCTAGCGATTTATTACTGCTCTTATTGCATGCCGCAATAGTCAACTTCACAGCTTCGCATACTTCCTAACCTTTAGACTACTGGCTTTTTGCATGCTCAGGCAAAGGAATATTGCGACCTTAGCATACTCATTTGTGTGTGTATGTGTTTGTGACATCGTGGTTTTGACCCTAGCATTACTCTTTTCGTACGAAGGACAAAAACGAGAACAAAATCATATAATAAACTTCAAACAGGTTTCATAGATATCTTGACCGATTTCCAGGGAAAACAATCTCTTTCCCTTTAATTAAGAAATCAAATATGCACTGGTTGTACATTTTTAAGCAATACGGTCTAGCTATATAACTAGGCATCTGCAGGAAACCTAGGGATTTATTACTGCTCTTATTGCATGCCACAACAGTCAATTTCACAGCTTCGCATACTTCCTAACCTTTAGAATATTAGCTTTTGCATGCTCAGGCATAGGAATTTTGCATACAAGAGTAACTCTAGAAGATGATACCAAGATTTTGTCCTTTGACTTTGAAGTATCAGTCTTCCAAAGTTGCACCTCCCACACGTACCCAAATTAAAAGTCAAACCTTTATCAACTACTTAAAAAGAACATTTAAACTAAAATTCCTTACATATTTACTATGAAATTCTTTCATGAAAAACAAGTTTTTCTGCAACACCCACGTTGACTCCTTAAAAAAGTTCTTCCATGTAACATAATTTCATTAAAAAACTTGATAACAATCACGTGGAAAATTACATCAGTTTTTCCTTAATTATATAAAGTGAGACATCAACAAAGAGAGAGAAAATATGATAAGAAAATGCCTGAATGGTTTTGCCAATATTGACAGGGGTAGCTTCAGCATATACAAGGTCACGCAGTTGAGCAGGTTTCATATGGTTGGTGCTGAGTTGAATTCCAGCTATCCTTTGAAAACCACAGGCCACGTGGGCTCCATGGCTTGCTAGACCCTCTGCTATCATAGCAGAGACAGCTCCATGTAAGACTCCGAATCCCTGCACAGTTTGTGCATAATTATTAAGTAAACAACTTATTAATTAACTTTTCGGCTTCTTAAGTAAGATTCAAACGGATTAAAATGCATCAAGGAAAGGAAGAAACATTTTGCGAAAAGAATCGGAAAGCAGAGCGAAAAGCATGTTGCTGACCTGACAACTCTTGAGGGTAACGGGAAGACGGCCGGTGATCCGGTGGGGCGATAAGTCATCGATCTCGAAGCCGATTGCGTGGAGGGGAGCATCCAGATCGGCAGTCTTGGATGAAATGGCCGATGACGAAGACGACGCTTGGTCGTCCATGATATGATCGAAGAGAGGGATGCTTACTGGGTTTAGTTTGACTATGATTTCCCTTTCAATTTCTTCGTCTCATTTTCGTCGAGGTCTTTAGGAGATAGTAAGCCGCCACCTTTGCAGGTGGAGAAGCATTTTGCCTTCAGGAGCCGAGAATTCAGGGCATGGTTGGGAAGTGGGAAGGATTTTTACGAGGATGTGAACGAAAGTTCGAATTAAAATTGAAAGGAGTTGTGTGACGCATAATAATGTTTGATGTGTCTTAAAATAAAACTAAGAATGTTATTTTATTGTTATGTTTAATTAAATAAAAATAATGTGAGAATTGAAAGACAGAATAAGGAAAAAATAATAATAAATATGTTTAGTTAATAAAAATAAAAGGTAAAATGATAACTTGTTAGCTAATTTCAAAGAAAGATTTGAGATTCTATCCACACATAGATAAGGAGAGCACATTTTATTAAATAGTTTTTAAAAGGAATATAATTTTAATGCTGATAAACGTAAGATTTATGGTCTTTGTTTTTTTTTTCTTTCTGTATCTTTCTTTTTTTTTTAAAGACACTAAACACGCTTTTAGACTATGAAGGCAGAGAGCATTTTTGCGGAAAAAAGTACTGAAAATTTGAGGATTTTTGTTAAAAAATTTACGGAAAAAAATTATTTATTAACCATTTTTTAGTTAATTTTTACTATACAGTTTTATTTTAAAAATAGTAAAAGATAAATTGCTTCCCCTCTGTTAAAAATATTATAATTAAACAGTCAATTTTAGTTGCCAAAAACAAGAGTCATTTTTATATATCATGAAAAATTACACTCTTTTTCTAAGACAAAAAAGTAAGGAATTTACGATTGTGAACTTGAAAATTTTTTTAAATGAAAATAAAAAATACATTGAAAGCAATCCTAAATTTTCTGTGTCAACTTGAAACAAAGTAGCAAATCCAAGTACAACCTTATAGTTTTACGCGAAAGGATTCAAGCATCAACCCATAATTATATACTAAAGATTCCATCCCCGACGCAAGACTTAGATTAAAAAATTTTCAACTTAAATCAAGAAGAGCAACAAAAATGAATCAACAGAGTGAAGGGATAAAAAAGCATTACTAAATCGAAAATGATCGTCGAATGAGAAGGGAATAAGTAAGGCTACAGTACCTATATGCTATTAAAAAATAAAAGAGTCAAATAATATAATACAAAATATTATTTATCCATATGCTATAATTTTTCTCAGTCACTAGGTTCAAAATTTTTTTCTTCTGACTTTTTTCTGCAAAAAGAAACTCTTTCTTTTCTTTTTTAAAGTAATTAAATTTGGAAGCAAGGGCATACTTTTTTTAAGCTAAATATTTCTCCTTACTTCTCCTCCTCTCACCTCCAAATCTGAATTTATTTATCTTAAAATAGACAAAAGATATAATTTATGCATCATATTTGTAAAAAGCATAAGGAAGAGAGAAAATTGAAACGAGAGTGCTGAGTTTATTTCCTTTGATCATCTACAATTACATTATGCAAAATTGTCAGGGGTGAAATTCGTTTTATCAAATCCAATCAAATAGAAATTCATATATTATTTGTAGATCACAGAAAAAATAAATTGTTATAGCAGGAAGTAAACGCCAAAGTAACACGACCAAAGCATACTATTAACAAACACACCAAAGAGAAGCATAGACACGTAAAAGTGATGATAGAACACTATATTTTATTAAATATAAAATGATAGTTTATTTATTTTAATGAATTTATTATTAGGATTATATTTATTAATTACATAAAATTTAAATTAATTTTTAAAAAAACTATTAATTATTAAATAAATTAATATTGTAATTAATTATCTAATAAAATATTATTTTATATTTAAAAATTATTGTATCATAAATAAAATAATAATATTTTTAAATTCATAATAACATCACCCCACACATAGAGCTACCGAGACAAGGAATTAAGGAATTGTTTGGTTTGTAGCAATGCGAACACATTTTATTTATATAATTTATGTAATATTTATTATATTTATTATTTTATTTATTAAATTATTATTTTAATTATTAAATTATTTTTTAACAACAAATAAAAAATTATTTTTAATCTCATTTATTCTTATTTATCTATTTTTTACATCTCATTTACTATTATATTCTCCTTGCTGCAAATTCTAAGTGGTATTGAATTTCAAGCAATATCGTGGGTTTCTTTTTAGTTGATGACTTTTCGAAACAAACTACAACTATCAACAATTAATAATGTCTAATTGTCTATTCGTCCCAAAATGATGGGAAAGGTTGAAGTTATACCACATCATAGATTATTAAAAATAATAAAATATGAGTCACGCTTAGGTTTAGATTTTTTTAAGTTTAATTCAAAGAGTAATTCATTTTTTTTAATTTGTATATTATTAATCTATATTTTACTTATATATTTTTATTTTTATTTTTATTTTTATTCTTTCTTTTACTTTTAAATATTAAAATAATAATTTTTAATGAAAATAAAAAATAAAGTATAATATTATGTGATAAAAATTATTAATATCAAAATAAAAGGTAAATTTATAAGAAATAATATATTATATAATATAACAAATTACAATATCGTATAAGAAATAAATTTTAAATTAGTATCTCAGGAGAAATAGATTTTAAATCAGTAATATACAGTATCATATATTTTTAAAATCAAAATATCAAGTTTAATTTTTTTAAGACTTAGATTGGGCTCAGGCCCAAATAGAATGAATGGGCCTGTTTGATTTGATTCTGCAAAACAGTTTTTTTGTTTTCAAAAACAAAAAAATAAAAAAACTTGTTTGATAATGTGTTTTTAATGAAGTGTTTTGTAAAACAAAAAAACAAAATGTTGTTTTCAAAAATAAAAAACTCAGAACACTTTTTAAGTGTTCTGTAATTTTTGTTCTACAGAATCAAATAAAAAATAAAAAATAATTACTTTTTAAAATAATGATTCAAACAAATTTTTTAATTTTTTTGTTCTCAAAAACTTGTTCTTGAAAACATATGTTTTGAAAACATTAAAACAAAAATAATTTTAAATAGGCCCAATAATACTCTGATCTAAATTTTGAGTTATTCTTTCACGGCTCATTTTTATACAAACCGGCTCATAATCAAGTCTAATTAAAGTTAGGGATTTCTTCTCAACAACCAAAATGTCAACTTTAAATACAATCCCTGTCCGATATGTAGACGTCTGCGTTCTCTGCGTTTTGGGGGCACGTACATTCCCAAAATATAATTTAAATAGTTTAAAATTTGATTAAATTTAATGTTTAGATTTTATTTTTTAATTTTAATTAGTATTTTTTAAAAAATAAAGAATATATTTATTTTGCATTTTTTAAAATAAAAAAATATTAAAATTACCGAAAATAAAAATGCATTCGCTGCAAGGATGTGCTGGGATCTGTGCTCCGATACGTAGACCTCCGTGTCTTCGTCCTCTCGAGTATCGACTCAATGAGCAGGATTTATTCATTTATGATGAACGGAGATATTGTTTGTGCGTCGTATTTGTAAAAAGCAAAAGCAATAGAGAGACGATGCTAGAATGCTGACTTTACCTTCTACATATCATTATAGTATGGGTGCTTGAGAGCATTTTTCTACAAACCATTGATGTATGGGTGCTTAAGAGCATCTTCAGCTGAAATTCTATTACCTGGACAAGGGCAGATCATTTTCTGGGCAACATAAAACAATGGCCATATATGAGGAAAAAACACACACATTTCCAGCAATATAATTTGCTTGCCTCGCCATCATTTTATTTCTTAATGCTTTTCTCATCATCTACGACTACAATAGCAGATCAAATAAATAATATATACGTTGACCTGAGAGCAGTTGACATGTAACACGAGCAAAACATTTCATCAACAGACAGATCGAAGAGAAGCATAGACAATGAAAAGATGAGAGTTTCAACTCTCAAAACATACTGAAAGCCGGCCAGATGTGCAATTAGCGCTTCCTCATGACAAGGTGGCTATAATTATGACTACTAAAATGTAGTAGTAGTAAATTATACTTACCAGTACTGCAATAAGGAGAGTGACATGGAAACGCAACTAGCGAGTGGCCTAAGCCTTTGAAGCATTGTTTTATAATGACAAGTAAAAGAACTTACTGAAAGAAGATCAATACCATCAAGTTCCAGGCTAGGAATTACCTTGCGTCGTAGACCCTACGTACACATGCCAGACCCAGAACCAGTTAATATATATATATATATATATATATATGTATGTATGTATATGACTTAACAACATTTCTAGAGATGAAACAAGAAAACTAGTGCAAGAAAGCTCCGAACATGAAATACCTTTGGCTTGATTGGAGAACCAAAATATTTTAGAGAGTCGAAGATAGAAGTCACTTCAGGCCAGATTTCTTCTGTCGGGGTACCAAGCAAGCTTCCCATATATAGATAATGTCCATATAGTTTCGTTACATCATAAGTGCAGAAGATTCATATAAATTTCAATGGAAAGTAACCAAATATGTTCGGTAATATCATGAAGAAATTCTCGCTCTTGAACAAAGACTGGCCAACTTGCTTCTCAGCGAAGATACCTCAGCCTAGACATCAATTGGAGTTGAGTACTAGGTAGAGCCGAACAAGCGTTCAGGTGCTTTATACCAGTCAGAGCCCCTTGACAACAGAAAAAAAAAATTGCATAGGCACTTCAAACGTCTGATGCGCAGTCTTCATTCATTAAGCTACACGACGCTACCACAAATGATGTTTCTAGAATCTTTCTAGAAAAGAATATTGAAATATATCCTACATCGTTGGTATGTGACGAAAGAGGACCTCCAACATCCTTTGGCAACCCAAAGACTAGCTTTACTGTGGTGTTGGTGAGATCAACAAGCACATTCTGAGGCTTCAAATCTCTATGAAGAAATTTATGAGAATGGCAATATGCTTTACCAGAAAGAATTTGATGTAGTAGATTCTGCTAGATTTATTTTTTATATTATGTTGCTTCCTTCTTTTTCCTTCCCCCCCCCCCCCCCCCCCCCTTTTGTCTCTACCGTAGGGAATCTGGATCTCCTCATTTTTTCTTAGGAGTGTAAGCCTCATACATTTTCATTCTTTCTCTTTCAATGTGGAGTCTCTTCTCCTATGTCTATCTCTCTCTTAAAGCCAAGAGCCAAAAAAAATAAGAAGATCCATTCTCCTACCACGGAGGAGTTCAACACCCGCGGCCTTACTAGTAGGAGTTATGGAGGAAAAAGAGGTAAGCAAAACGGAAAAGTTTGTCCTGGGCTTCATGGGCTATGATCACAACCCAATGTCATAAGTGTAATAGCGATACCCACTGACCTGTATTCTTTTTTCTTTTTCCCACTACAGGCGTCCCATATTCAATTTAGTAAGATTTTTATAGTTATTTTGACTCTTTAATTTTATTTATATTAATTTAAAATAAAAATTAATCTAATCCAAAAATTAATATTCAATCACTCAAGAAAAATCGTAGTCTCAGTTGACCCATAAGCCAGCCTAAAAAATATTATTATTACGTAAACAAAAAAAATTCAACACTAAGTACAATAAATATTTCTCCCAGAGAGGAGAATTAATTTAAAGTAAATTTTAATATCATCGTAATTAGAAAAACAAAACAATGCAGAGCCTGCACCTGAGATTACATTAAACAAAATACACTTTTTCATGTATTGTTGTTTTCATCCTAAGGTATCAACTTTAGCTGCTTGCCATCCCCATAAGCGCGCCTAATCCAACTGGGAACTGATTTGGCTGGCTGGGACTCCCAGAAATCCAGCCAAGATTTTCTCACTTCAAGGCATCTGAAATCACCTTCATGTACCCTTCTACAAGAAGAAACTGTATGAATCCTTTTAATTTCTTTATTCAATCAATGAAACCCATTTCATACTTTGAGTTTGAGCCAACACTAGATTACATTACAAAATTGCAAAAGCCACCTTCAAAATTCAGAAGCAACCCACGTGATGATACATGTATAAGAAGCAGGGGAAGATTGAGTTGTTGCATCAATTTTTTCTAAGTCTGTGTTTGTCTCTTCATATTTTATTAATAAAGAATACATTATGGAGATCGCTAAAGGCAGTTCCATCTTGATTATCCTTCTGGTGTTTGTCTCAGGTTTGATCTAAGCCACGGCCAATTATTCGCTCTACTGTGGCACCGAAGGAACCCGATGCTATGGAAAGTACATCAAATGCCCATATGAATGCCCAAGCAGTGAATCAATAGATCCTAAGGCTAAGGTTTGCCATATTGACTGTGAGAAACCTATTTGCAGGGCTGTCTGCAGATGTAAGACTTTCATTCTCCGTGTTCACTTGATAACTCTTGTTGATGATTGTGCAAGTTTTTTGAATTATGTTATAATCATACATTTATCACTAGATTAGAACTAAAAATTATATCTAGTCAAAATATAACTCTATTTTCTTAATCCAGATTGAAATCGACACTAAACACCATGGTTTGTAGATAATTGAAAGTTATATCTCTTGTTATTCTTGAACTCTAGATGTCCCTTAAATACTAATAATTACATCCACGAGAAAGTATCCTTTCCTGCTATTACATGGCCCAGTAAGAGAGAAATTAAAAAAAAAAAAAAAGAGGCAGAGAATGTGCCCTATTCTAGTGGGACCCATCTACTTTTCTTATCTCCCAACTGCTGCATGCCATGTAATAACTTAAAGCGATCCAATTCTCCTTTGTCGGTAACTCAGTAAAAAATAATAGCTCTTTGGCCTAATCAGTGTTGATATAACCAGTCCCACTGCCCACCAAAGTTGTTTAAAAAATGATGCGTAAACAAAGTCTTAAAACGATGCCGGATAATTCAATCCCTACTTTTCATGTTTTAGACCGAAAACCAAACTGCAACGCACCAGGATCAGGATGCTACGATCCTCTGTTCATTGGCTGAGATGGGAGAGTGTTTTACTTCCACGGAAAGAACAACGGACACTTCACCTTGGTCTCCGACTCCAACCTTCAAATCAACGCCCGCTTCATCGGACACAGACCTGCCGACCGAGGCCGAGACTACACTTGGATCCAAGCCATTGGCATCCTCTTCAAGTCCCAAACTTTCTCGCTTGAAGCCAGCAAGACAGCCCAATGGAACGACGACGTTGACCTTCTGAAGTTCACTTACAACGGCAACGATCTAGTCCTACCCGAAGGCGCACTCTCTAACTAGAACTCTCCAGAACAAGACATTAAAGTGGAGAGAGTAGCAAACAAGAACAACGTTATGGTTACAATAAAGGATGTTACTGAAATTCTGGTGAATGTGGTGCTTGTGACGAAAGAAGATGATAGGATTCATAACTACCAGTTACCTTCTGATGATTGCTTTGCCCACTTGGAAGTTCAATTTAGGTTCATGAAGTTGTCTGCTAAGGTTGATGGAGTGCTCGGGAGGACGTATAGGCCAGATTTTGAGAACCCGGCGAAGCCAGGAGCGGCTATGCCTGTGGTTGGGGCTGAAGACAAGTATAGAACTACCTCCTTGCTTTCTCCAAACTGTGCCTCTTGCCTATTCTCTCAGGGAAGTTCGTCTCAAAAAGAAACCGATAATCCAGTAGCAGAGTGTGGTACCCTTGATTGCAACCTACTCATCTTTTCACTGCTCATTTCACTGCTCATCGCGGCTTATTTTAATTTCAACCATTCAAGATGGTTTAGATTTAATATTTTTAATTTTTTATATTTTATTTATTTTAAAAAATATAAAAATAAATTATAAATAATATTTTAATTATTAATTTTAAAAATAATAATAATTTAAATTAAAAAAAATTAAAAATATTAAATATTAAATCTGGATCATCTAAATCAAATATGAAGAGTCTAGATTTAGAGTAGTAATTGAAGATTCAAGTCCAACTAAATGTTGCCTATTATGAGAAAACAACACAGTCAAAGTGAAAAACTGCCATCTCTGCTTCTGGAATAATGAACTGTAGCTGTTTCTTTGTTACTGTATTTGCACAATGTTAATATGTAACTTCTTGTATTTGATGTGTTATGTAACTCTTATGTTTAATGTATGAGTATGAATAAAAAATTTGTATAAATAAAGAAAATTTATTTTAATAAACTATTTGCATGTTTTTATCAACTTGGCTTCCGTTTCTCTAATAAGTATTTCAGGAATAAAACACTAAATTAATGTTTATTTAATAGCCAATTCAAAATTTAAAATAAGAGTAGATTATAGTTTATTTCTTGTATAGAGCTTAACTGAAAAAAATAATTTGTTTCTCTGGGATTTGAATTTTGTTGAGGATGGGGATGGCAGGGAGGAAGAGAAATGGATTTGAGAGAGAAAATTGTATATTATAATAGCAAGAATGTGAGAGGCAACGTTAAAAATGTGGTAGATCATGTTCACGTTGACGATTACTTCAATCAAGTTAGCGTGTTTTTTGTGATAGAGTTGTATACAAACTTTTGCTAAGCTTAGAGTAATTTATTATTTTAAGCCATAATCTCATAATAATTTGAGCAACTTATTATTTTATCACATTATATGTGATTTAATGGAATTTGAAACTACATGATAATAAAATTTCTAACCCTTAATAATGTAAATTAAACTATTTTAAATTTATGTAGATTTTAGACTTACAAGATACTTTTAATAGATTTCTTTGATTATCACCTCTTTGGTTTTTCTGGTAAATAAAAAATTACTAAAAATATAAGTGAAATTTATTTTTAATGCTAAATTTACTTATTATTTTAATACTTATGTAATTATTTTTATTAAAATGTAAATATAAAATATTAGAATATAACTAAATAACAATGAAACATAATATATATTTATAATGATTTCCGTCAAATCGCATGAGGAATAAGACAAAGCCTAATGCAGCTATGCTATAAAACAAATTTCATTCGGAGGTGACTGGTTCTTTTATTGGCCATTAAACTAAGAAAGATCCAGAAAATAGAGTAGGGGGGGCCACCCGCAGAAGAAATGGCTTATAATCTTCACGCACCATCCAACAGATACTTTTCTAGGCACTTAATGAAGAATAAAGTGGAGTCTGCTGTCTTTTTCTGCTTGTTGGTTTCTTCAATTTCAGATTCATAAGAAATCTTAACATTGACCTGAGTTTGAACCTCTCCTATTGCAGATAGCTGAAAGCTTGTCTTGTAGTACGAGAAACCTTGATTCAGATGCCCCCCTTCAATCACCTGTAACCCTATCTCATGTGAAATGGCATCAAGCTCTGAAATTCTCTCCTTCTGGTAACTTACTGTGGATACACCTGGGAAGAACTCAGTACAAGAAAATAGAATTAAAGATCAGAATGAGCTTAATTCAGAGCCCTTCTGATAGGGACCGCTTACCTACTTACCAGTGCAAAAAGTGAAGAGGAGGATTGTGCCAGGGCCTCCATCTCCTTCAATCACTTCCACATCTTTCACAATCTGTGGGATAACCTTTGGAACAATGACTTTCAAATCCTTGGCCAGAGCTTGCCAAAGGATTTCTACCCCAACGCTCACTTCTGTTTGGGTGTTGAATTCTTTCATCATGGTCTTGCTTATCATAGGAATTTTAGAGATTTGCTTCATATATATAGGAAATTATATAAGCTGTAACCAAGTGCTATTCCTACGTGACATGTGATGTAAGCGTTGAAAGATTCCGTTTTGTTCTTTTCCCAAAGTCTTTGATATAGAATGTGGAGACTAGATGAAAAAAAAAATTATACAAAATGATTCCAATCCAGTGGACTAGTTTGTTTTTAAGTCAAATTAAATTTGTAAATATGCTAGAATTTCAATTTTTCCGGCTATGAATCATTATAGCGACTGACGGTTCCTAAACAATTTTTGTGAGATATTGATGCATGTCTTTCGTTAGCATAACATTTATTCTAAAGTTGTGAGTTACTTTCTTGTTTGACATTATTATTTTCGTTTTTTTCCTTATTAATTTTATGCCATCAGTTATATTTCCTTCTTTTTTACCTTGATTTTTTCATTAAATTTGAAGAATTAATTAAACGTCAAAATTGCAATGAATTGTTTTATCTATTACAATTTTACCTTTTTTTTTGGGGGTGAGAAGGGACAAATTAAGCTCAACGTAATTTAATATATTTTTTGAAAAGTATCTTAGGATTTATTAATGGAGCATTTTATACTAAACAATGACTAGGGTTTAATTTTGACAAGTACTGATGTATTTATTGATCGCCTGTTTAATTTTAAAACAGATTTATAATAGATCTGATATTTATATAAAATTTCCAGCTGGTCAACATGGCTGTTCAATTTGGATTTTAACAATGTAGTATGACGCATTTTGTATATAACAAATTCTAGAAAATGTTATAAGTATTAAGCAGATATTATTCAATAGAACATGGAAGCAAAATAGATTTCATGCCATTGTACATATTATCATTATGGATCACATACTTGGCCACAATGCTGTAATTTCTGTCCTTTAAAGAACAACTTTTATTTCATTTATCACTAGTAGCACCTAGCATAATAATTGCAGTTACTATCCTGTTGTAGAGCATCTTCTAAACTACACATCCCATAACCCAAGTTGGCCGATTAATCCTACTCTCTTCCAAGCCCTTCTTAGCTACCTCCCAGACCTTGTTAAAAGAAGCAACTTTTACCTTCCCAATCAGATTTCGGTCTACGATCTGATGCAACTCCCCATTTTCTTCGCAACTCAAAGCCCATCCTGCTAAGTTAATCTGATTTGATTCCAGACTATGATCTAAAGCTGGCCTTCCACACACAACTTCCATTAGAGCCACCCCAAATGAATAGACATCAGATTTCTCAGTTAAATGGCAACTTCTGTGTTGGTTTGACTGATTCAAAACATTAGTGGCTTTTGTTTTTTAGTACACGTGTCCTTTATGCTTCCAATAAGTGAGGCTTTAACTTATCTAGTTTGTTAAGTCAGTAGCTTAATGGCTAGACATTTCGGTACCTCTGTTTGAGTCATGGAGTAGTGGTCCTAGTTTATGGCTTCTCTGTTTAGTGTCAGCTCCATTTAAAAGCAACGTTATATTACATATTTGTGCAGCAGAAAAATAAAAAGAAAATCCCAACATTCAACTTCTTTAAGACCATATTTTTTACAATAATGGCATTGGATTGCACTCTTGTATTGTCGTGATTCACCAGTTCTACCTCTTCTTCTTCTACCACCATGTCCTCTGCCTCAAAATTCTCTGCCTGTGCCCCTACCAACACCATTTTCAAATTTCTCTTTGTTGGAGGAAGAATTTTCATTCACCTGAAATGCCTTTTCTGCAATTTTTTCTTGAAATCTGCTCAACCTATCTTCATGAGCTAACAGAGAATTCAATAATTCATCAAAAGAGAATTTAGACAAGTTTCTATACTCTTCAATGGCAACCACTACATGCTCAAATCTTGTAGTTAAAATCCTTAACACTTTTATCACAACAATTTTATCATTATTTTTTTTATCATAAGACTTCATAAGATTTACAATGCCGGACACTCTAGACATACAATCTTGCACTGATTCAGTGTTTTTCATGAACAAGGTTTCAAAATCATAATGCAATGTTTGTAATTTAACCGTGATTACCTTTTTGTCTCCAAAATACTTTTGCCGTAAAATCTCCCATGCCTCGTTGGAAGTTGCTGCTACTGCAATTCTGGGAAAGGTATCATCATCAAGTGCCTATTGAATCATGAACAGAGCCTTGGAATATTCTTGCCAGTTTCTCATAGCCATTTATCGGGCTCCATGGTTGCGTGTCAACGGACCCATTCTCCACCAAATCCCATAGTTCTTGAGACTTGAAGAGAGTTTTCATTTTCAGACTCCAAAAATGATAAAAAGAAGGGGCTGAGAGGATGAAGAGACATCATTTGCGATTTTACACACACTATTTTCTCACACTTGCTCTTGTGGTTCAACTCTCTCTCGCACTTTACTTTTGCCTTTACAGTAGAAAAAGCAAGGACCGAAACCTGGTGGGTGCTCTGATACCAACATTCTGCAGCATTCGGGATCGAAGTAACCAAAACTTCCCTTAACTACAGGACTCACATGGCTTACCATGAAGAGGACCTTTTCTTGAGATCTCGAAGTCTGAAACTTTAGCAACAAAGTTTTCATCTAACAGGAGGTTCGCTGTCTTCACATCTCTGCAGATTATTATGCTATGAGAAGCACCAGTGTGAAGACAGTGAAGCCCTTTAGCAGCCTCGAGGCAAATTTCTATTCTTTGTTTCCAAGGATGTGGCACCATGTTTGGTCCATAAAGATGCTTGCTAAAGAAGCCATTTTCCATGTACTCATAAGCAAGAATCATTTCTGATCCTTCATTGTTGTAACCTATAGGAGAGACAAGATGGCAGTGGTGAAGTTTGGATAATAATTCAATCTCGTTCTGGAATTCTTTTAGACCTTGTTTGGATTCAGGGTTTGCTCTTTTGGATGCTATTTTTGTCTCATCTTCGAGTTTTGCCCCCGTAAACTTTCCCAAAACCACCTTATGGAAAATAAGATTGAATTAAGGTATGAATATAGAAAGATTAAACGGATGTGTAGCTGCGTTTGCCATTGAATATAAATTACCATAAATGCTCCCATTAATGTTTTTAGTCTAGGCAAATATTTGATGAGACAAATAGAGGACGTATTCTCTTGGTGCATATTTGGTTTAGCTTTAGAAAATGAAAAAATTATGTTTTAAAATTATAAAATATAAAAATTATAATTTGTTGTTTTGGTTAAAATCATGATTTAAAGAAAAAAAAATTGAACCAAACATATATTTAATAAATAAATAGGGGAAATGAGGAAGTGAAATTGTCCAGATATAAAATATGATACAAAGGGATGAAAATATATATGGAGTTTATTTTTCCTTTTTACACCCATTTCCTTCAAAAAAGATTTTCTGCTAGCAAATCTCAATTATTTATACTTGATTTTAATGGTTTAAATTTAAAAATTTTTTAATTCTTTTCCTATTTGATGAAAGTTGAAAAAAATATCTTTACTAAGCATTTACTTCTTTTAAAATAAAAAATTTAAAATTTGAACTATCTAACCAGATTTAAACAATCTAAATTTATTTAAAGCAATAGAGAATTCATATGATTATTTCTTTTTTTTTTCTTATTAACTGCATTATATATATATATATATATATATATATATTATTTGCAACTACAAAGACATGGACTGTCTCATTATCAGGGTCTAACCACTCAATTAACACAAGGTTAAACAATCCAACAATTCTCATCACGTTCATCGTGAATCATATATAATAACTCTATTTTAATGAAACAAAAGAGGGTAAATTATTACACTTTTATTTAAAAAATGTTGAAATTCTTTATTTTAAAAAAATATACTCTCTTACTTTAAAATCAAAATATAATATCATAAATATTGAATATATATATATATATGATCAATATAAAATAACTAATTTATAAAAATTTAAAATAAAATTTATAATGTTATAATATAAAATAAATAATATTAAAATAAAATTTTAATAAATATATTTTTTAATAAATTATATTTTTAATAAAAATTAGTATTATTCTTTTTTATCTTTTAGAGTCAAGGCAAATTTATGTATATTTTATGAAAAAAAAATGATGGTTTAAAAATTTTTATGGCAGAGTATAATTTATCCTGCATAAAATAGATAATGGAAGCCTGCAACTAATAAAATTCTTACGCACCTATTCCAATGAGAGATTCCTCTTCGAAGTTGTTGGTTGCATCTTGGATCTCTTGCAGTGTGAAGATTCTGCAAACACCAGAGCTAGCCAGTGATAGTTCTCCATTGGAGCCTTTTTTTTTTTTTTTTCTAGAAGGCACCATGAAAGAATAGAAGAAAATAATCAGAGCAAATAAAACAGAGGCCCCAAGAACGGAGCTTAAAGCAATTGCTACAGATCTAGTTTTGGAAAGTGACTTTGGAAGGATACTTTCAGCAGAAGAAAATCCATCTAGGCTTGCCTCGTTGCACATCTTCATAATCTCCAACCCATTCATAATAGCATTCTGACTTTGCTCAAGCTTGCTTCTTTCGATTCTTACACTCAATATATCTTAATGTCTTGAAGGGTTTGAGACAAAATGTATGAAATAAGGAACACCCACCTAAAGACAAGGCTGAAAGGTCCCGATCCTTCACGGCAACATCAAATTTACGTACACATCAAAATATAGCTGGTGTTTGAACTTGCTAATGATGTCACAGAAATGCATTCGCCGAATGTACTAGGAAGTTTGGATTGATCGAGAATACCCAGGTTAAGTTAGACACGCTTGTCTATTTCAAGGCTTTGGCTGTGGCATAAACCTGCTTAGGTGCTATTTCAGAAGTGATGTCAACTGAAGATTTTACAGAATTGGTGTCTACAGAAATGATCACAGCAGCAAAGATGTCTTGGACATAATCATCATCTTCCTCCCAGAATCTTTGAAGCATGTCGTTTTGAGCAGTGACAGAGAAGCCTCCCATGTTTAAACCGTACATGGTTTCAAGGGCAACTTCTTGGAATTTGAAAACCTCTTTTGGGATCGAAACTACTTCGATGGCATTGACAAACACAGTTGAATCCTTGGAAAGAAGAAAGGTGAGGGTCAATGTATTGGCTTTCACATTTAAGGCATACTCCTTGAACATAGACGAAGTGCTATACTGTTAAAGCCGAAGTTGTTCAAGAGAAGAAAGGTATTTTCGGCGAGCACTGTTATTGAGACAGGGGCTAAGCTTGGGCCAAAAGGGTGAAAGTAGAGTCGGATCCAATGCCAACCCTTTTGCATGATATCAAACTGGTAAGAAGCAGAACCTGTGAAGATTCGAGTGGCTTGGTACATTGAAGATATTTAAGAGGAATTTATGCTTGCAATAACAGAATTTCCTGATAATCACGTCTAGAAAGAAGGTGCATAAGTGTGAAAGACAGGAAATAAAATTTTTGTTTTAATTAAGGCGAAGGATCAATTGACGTCCAAAAATTAAATGCTCTGAAAGTAAAATATATAAAAAATATTCAACAAGACCATTAAATTCTATAAAAGTCAAGTTGATGAGTAAATCAAATAATATTCTTTACAAAAATTAAATGATGTTAATGATACTATGGAGCAACACATTGAAATGCAAAAATGAAGGAAAGAAGATCAGCACAATTTGTAAATTAACAGTCTAAATCAATATCTTCCAAAAGTGAAGGAGACAAGCTCAGCAAACTATGGGTTATTTCGATATTTAAAAAGTTAAGTATAAAAAGATAAAAAAAAAAGATAATTTTTTAAATAAAAAATATCTATAATATCCAATAATTGAATAATTATTGATACGGAGTGTTAAATAATGATTGAGTAATAATTATCATAGTAAATTAGAGATTTTACCAAATATTTTCTCACTCTCTCCCTTTCCCTTCTCACACCAAATGAGCCCTAAATAAAGGTAAAGAGAGAGAAAAAGCATACAAAAATTTATTTTGATTCAACTCTTTTAACTTATGTCTAGTTCTCTTAAAATTTTAAGAGATTTTTTCATTAAAATCAACAAACTTAGAGAGATAATAATTTTATTTTGTACTCATCACCAACATAGGTTTCTAAATTCACTTTAAACTTTTTAACAAGTTTTTATACAGCTAACTCTCAACTATACAACTAAGAATTTTACAAAGAATAGTTGAAATAATTTTATCTATTGTTTAAGATTCTTTCAATGCTCAAAAACTTGCTTCCAATAAACAAATATACTAGACACTAAGCAAATAATTTTCAAAACTTTTTTTCTTTCATTCTTTCTATACTTTTTCTATCATTTGTACTTGAATTTGCTCGTATATATAGGCTTTTTACATCTCTTAGTCATTAGAGATAATTTTAATTATTCGATTTTTTTTTCTTTTGATTGGAGCAAACTTGTTTCATTTATAACATTCTCATACTTTCATCTTTGTAGCCATTATCAATAATGGTACTCTTTCTATACAACTCACCTGGCCAACTCATCATAAATACTCTAATGAAACTCAATGCATGGTTTAAAAGAATAATTCATCTTTTCATAAATATTAGAGATAGTCGAAACAAAAACATTTTTTGTTTTATCTATAGTTTATGCAAAAGTTATAACTTTTTTGTTGATTATGTATTAATTCTTTTGTCTTTTCGTTAATTATTGTAACTGGACTAATGTTTTAAATCAGACACATTATAAACTGAAACAATATATATTGAATCAAATAAAATCTACATAATGAGCCAATGAATTCAAATAAGATTTTGCATAAAAATTAATTAAGTTTTGTTATCATCAAAATCTTACACCTATAACTTTAGGCCAACGCTTTCACTCTCTAATGGTACTGAAGAATGTTGTGAATCAAGAAGAAAAGTTTAACCTTCAAAACTGATGTGTTTGGAAGAACCACAAGCAATCAAGTAGTTATCAACTAGAATAAAGGTAGCACATGAACATCTCATAAACAAAAGAATAGTAAAAAACAGAGGTAAACACTTATCTGCGTCCATTTCCTAGATATATAAACAAGGCAATGCCAATGGCAAGTTTTCTATTGTAGTAGTTTCTTCAACATTTCCCATCGATTTTATGAATGGTGATATTTTTTAAGGCCAAGGTCATAGAATGACAAGAGAATTGGTATTTGTAGGTAACACTGAAGAATTCATTTCACCTAACTTGTAGTTGGATGAGACAGGATCATTGAATGAATCTGATCTGGTCCAATTCCGTCCCAGTGAAAGAGCAAGTGGGGCTTCGGTGGTGATGAATGTGAACAAAATTTAGTGCTAAAATTGTAAGGAGGGGGGACCAATATTGGAGGAAAAGACCCATGGTTGGTGGCTAAGAATGGTCGTAGATAGGATTCAATTTGGAGTTTCGTTGGTACGGCTAAGTTAAAACTGGCATGTTGGGGTCAGTGCCAGCAGTATAGTGTGGGGGCAATGTGTGCAAGTAGAAAGTGACCATAGATGAGTAATGGTGCTGAAATATATATAGTGATAGATAGAGGCAAGGCGGGTCTACGCTTGGTAAAATGAAAGCTACCATTTTAATTGCCAGAAAAAAATCCCATTTTATTGACCAATGGGATATTCGTAAGACATATTTGTTTCATAAATGAAACGCGTAGAACAAGAAAAAAAGAACCAGGAAAACAAGAGGACCATTTTAGCTCTCTTGAAGATTCCAATATTCCAAGTTCTCCCATTTGCACTTGGTGTGTGAAAACACGATTCTATTATGTGCAAGAGAGAGAGACGAACTTATATAAGTAAGATTTATTGGATCTCATCTTATATCTTTTTCTCTTTTAAACAAAATTCTTTCGAAAGGGGATCCAAGGATGTGACTGGATCATCCATTTTGTTTCCTTTTTTTATTAAATGGAACTTAAGGTTAGGCTTTTAATTATTCATCAACTTGATATTTTACAACAAATGTAAAATGGGTTAATTGACATTATAATCATCTTTAGAAGGTTAAAATAAAGGTTTTCGGGTGTGCTTTCCAGTTTTCACGGCATTGTTCTGCGTTATGCTCTGGAAATCACATTAAAGTCGACTCTGTAGCATTTTGTCTTTGAGCTTTTTAAAATTTATTGGATGGCTTAGACTGGAGACATTTGATGGTCGGAAAAAAGATTGATACACTTGTTTGTTGTCGGTTGATTTTTTCTTCTTTTTTTTTTTTTCCCTTTCTCGTTTCAGACGGCTGACTGAGTACTTGATCTTGTTGAATCCGAGGTAGAAGACGATGAAAACGCTGCGTTTGAGATGCTGGAGATGCGTGGTAAGCAGGGGGCCGATAGATGAAGCGAACGGCCAAGATTGTTCCAAAATGACCGAGTCATTTTCGCGCTGAACTGTAGACAATCCAGGCGCCCCAGATCGATCAGAACTTTATACAAGGGAGACAGCGAAAAACACAAGGAAACTGCAAAAATAGAGTGTTTTCTGCAAGCTTTTGGAAGCCTCAAAAAAGCCCTTTTTTTGGTCGATGCACAACAAAAACAAACAAACAAACAAAATTACTTCTCCTTGCAACAGCTTCTTGTTTGCGTAAGCCCAAAAAGGAAAAGGACTAACACGAAGCAAGGAAAAAATAAAAGAGAAAGCCTTTCAATTCAATTTCTTTTGGCAAGGCTCAATGAGCATGTGCATGTTTAGGTAAGATGGGGAAGAATCACTTTTGAAAGAAAGAGGTTTCTGTGATTCTGTAGCATCTTATATGCCATAGATCCAAAAAGTATCCAATCCAAAAATATGGAGATAATCCAATGAAAGTCGGAAAACTTGAAGCACAGACACTAAAGAATTCATCTGGCATTGAGACAACTTCAAAATCAATTGCAATAACAAAGACAAGGGAACAACTTGAAGAGAAATTTGTGAACTGTCAATGAGGCAGAGAGCAGTATGGTTCAACTTTTCGAAAAGGTTAAACATAAAGGCAAATACAGAGAGTCGAGAGATGAATGATAGACAAGAGATACACTAGAAATCTAGAATTAGAGGTAAGAACGACAGATTTATATTCTTTCATTTCTAGTTTGGAATGGTCAGAGTCGGGAACTATAGTCCAATCCTGGAAGCTGACATTTTTCATTTGGAATAAGAAATTTAAATCAGATTTTTTCTTCTTTTCAGCAATATATGCAGAGTAGAACAGCTTCTTAATATAAGCGAAAGCGCGATATTAAGCAATTTTAACTATGGTGACAAACATCAGAAGCTGTCCCATATTTTCTCTATTCATTTTTTGAATAGAAACTAGTAAGGTCCATATATTGCAAGGTGTAAAAAATCCAGGGGAAGCTGAATTCCTAATTTGATTTATATAAGTGAACAACAGAATCTGAGTGATACCTCACATTTAATATATACCGGACTAATTTGTTCCCATCATTCAACTATATTAACAAACTACGTATAGATAACAAAAAAAAAAGAGATCACAAAAACAGAGTACAGACGGCCTGAACGACTACTGTGCTTGATGGCTGGATGCACTGGCAAAAATTCAAGATAAACCTGTGTAACGTACACCAAGCCAATGATGAATCGACACAAACATGTAAGAGATAAAACCCACTAAATGTCCATCTTCCCATTGGATTGGTGTATATATACACCAAATCTGCTTAAAAATCTCTCATGCACCAGAAGAAATCACCTTCCGCGGGGATTTACTATTTGTGAGAACACCGCACTCGTGGTTGCATCTTCCGCATCATCATCTGTGCCAGAGACGCCCCCATCAATCATACTCACACTGTTATCAAAAGGCTCTAGTGGAGTCAGCTGAATTCCAGTTATGTGATTTGTGCTGTTATCTTCCGGTTCCACGAGTGCCGATGAGGTCTCTTGAAGCTGCTGAGCATATTCAAGATTCCACAACACATCTCCCATGGATGGCCTATCCACACCATGCTCAGCCAAGCACTTCTCAGCTGTCTCCCCAAACTTCTTCAGAGAAGCAGGATTCACCTTCCCCACCAGATTCTGATCCATGATTTGATCAAGCATTCCCTTTTTCTGCCAAGTCATTGCCCATTCAGCTATATTAACCTGCTCCCGTGGAAGCACAGGGTTTAGGGCTGGTCTCGTGCATAACACCTCCATTAGAACTACCCCAAATGAATACACATCTGATTTCTCTGTAAGTTGTTGCCTCCTAAAGTATTCAGGATCAAGATAGCCAAAACTTCCTTTAACTGCAGTGCTTACATGGGTCTGATCAAGAGCAGGACCAGTTTTTGAGAGGCCAAAGTCAGCAACCTTAGCAACAAAGTTCTCATCCAAGAGGATGTTTGTTGTCTTAACATCTCGGTGGATTATGCTTTGAGTTGCTCCTGTGTGAAGATAATGGAGGCCTCTTGCTGCTCCAATGCAAATTTCAAGCCTCTGGTTCCATGATAGGGGTGGCAGGTCTGTTCCATACAAATGGCTCCTTAGGGGTCCATTAGCCATGTATTCGTAGACAAGGATCATTTCTGACCTCTCATCACAGTAGCCAATGAGGGACACAAGATGGCGATGGCGAAGCTTGGACAACATTTCAATTTCAGTTCTGAATTCAGCAAGACCTTGTTCAGATCTGGGGTTGCCCCTTTTAACAGCCACATTTGTCCCATCTTCAAGTGTTCCCTTATAAACCCTCCCAAAACCACCAACACCAAGAAGCAACTTTTCATCAAATTTGTTGGTTGCATCTAGGATATCTTGGAAGTTAAAGGACCGTCCAAGATTCGATGAAGCTAAAGAAATGCAGCTTGCAGTTCCACTCTTCTGAGAAGTTGTCGACATTTTAGTCATGGTCTGAGAGTTTCCATACAAGGGTAGAGGCAGCCATGAATGCCCTTGTTGGGTAGACTTTGACTTGCGCCCCACCAAGCAGCAATAACACAATCCAAGTAAAGCTAATGCTGCTATAGCCCCAACAACAGAACCAACTATTATTACTATCTTTTTCATCTTTGAAGGTGAACTCGGAAGGAGACTCTCAACTGAAGCAGGCCCATCCAAGCTCTTTAACTCATTGCTGATTTTCATTATCTCCAAGCCATTCATAGTGGCATTCCTGATGTCTGCCATATTATCTGGACCAACACTTACAGTCAAGGTGTTTGAATCTGCTGACGCCTTGGAAACAAAGTCCCTATAGTAAGCCACATTCAGGTCACCAGTTATGGTTGAAAGGTCGAAACTTCCAAGAGCTAAGTCAGAATTTATGTACAGATTGAACACTAAAGTGTTGAGAGATTTGCTCATAATATCACACAAATGCACTCGTACAAAATAGGAGAAGCTTGGATCCACCGAGAAAACCCAAGTAATATTGAAATTTGTATTTGCAACATTTGCATCTCCCATCACTTCAGCAGTAGCATAAACCCAATTTGGTGCTGTCTCAGGAGTAATACCTGGCGGATACTTAATGCTCGCAGGGTTAACTGAAACATTAAGGACAGAGCTATTCACATGGAGGTATTTCAGATCATTAACCCAAGTTCTCCCAAGTGTGTCATTTTGGGCAGTAAGCAAAGGACCCCCAATGTTTAAACGATAAACAGTTTCGAAAGCCAGTTCAGAAAGGCCATTGAATGGGGATGGCGGGTTTAGACTGAATGCCTGATTAACAAACAAATCATTCGGCATCGACACAACTTCAATTGCATTGACAAAAGCCACCGAACCATTTGAAGGTATGAAGGTGAGAATCAAGGTATCAGAAGTAACATTGATTGCATACTCCTTGAACATATAAGAATCATTGTAGTTCCCAAAGGTGAAGTTGCTCAGGAGAACAAAATCATCTGTAACCACTGTTAAACAAGCAGAAGTCAAGTTATGGCCAGAGTTGGGAAGGGGGAAGAAATAGAGCCGGACCCAATGCCGACCTTCCTGCTCAATTTTGAATTTGTAGGAAGCTTTAGAGGTAAAAATCCGAGCTGATTGGTAGATTGGAAATGGGACACTAGAATTGGAACTAACAACTAGAGAATTCCCAGTTTTCAGAACTAATGAAGAATGTTGTGAATCAGGAACAAAAGAGCGACCTTGGAAGGGGATGTTGTGGGAAGAACCACAAGCAATCAAATAATTGTCAGGAGGGGTGAATGAGGAAGATGACCCATCAATTAAAAACAAAAATACAACCAAAACAAAGGGTACCCACTTCAAAAATCTCATCTTAACCATTGTAGCTTCCCAGGTCTTCACCAGCCCAAAAAACGGGTTAATGGATACCCGACTCACCATAACTGAAAATCTCGATCTCGAAATATCCCAAAATCACGTCGAATGAGCAAAAAATGCTGCAAATCGTATTCCCAAACAGAAACCTGAAACAATACCGGATCTATTATACAAGGAACAGAAAATAGACAACAAATATAGAAACACAAACTTTGCAAAGCCATAGTGTTATGAATCTAATCTGCTAGAGTTTTCGGACGCAATTTGAGTGGAAAGATGAGTTATTTGGATGATTTACCTTAGGGAATGAGCAAAATGTGTATGATATGGTGCCAAGTGAAGAGGTATGAAAGAGGGAAGGACGGAGTTGAGATTAGTATGAATGCCATTATCAAGCAGAGCTTTTTAGCGGAGCTGCAAAACAACTCTTTCCAGGCTGTTGATTAGGCTGTCATTTACAGGGCAAAACAACAAGGGACCCCACCCCAACAAGAGGAAAATTAATATGAAACGTCCGGCTCTCACTACCATTCTGGTAATAAATGAGTGAGTTTAAATATAAGAAAAACACCATGGAAGCTCTGCAACTAAGCTTTATAATTTTATTATTATTCACAGTAAATTGACTGGACGAAAAAGTGGTTGGTTTTTGTTTTTGATAATAAGTACTTCAAATAATTTTAGTAGCTAATATATCAAAATTTCTCTCATATTTATAAGAATTCAATATACAATACTCACATCGTTATCCGTTTTTCCTTATTTTAATTGATTTTGACATAGATATTTCATCTCTAATTGTCAAATTTCATTGCAATTTTAATTAAATTTTAGATAGAAACTATTAGTTCCCATTTCAATTTCATATAGCAAAAGTTCTTTAATTTCATCCGTCTCTTATAAGCTCGTGTGTATTGAAGAGTTGTTTTCACTTTTAATTATTTGATAAATTATTTTATACTTGAAAATTATTGATATTCACTTTATCTGGTATTATTATTCATCGTTAAATAATTTTCGAGACCTTTATTCAACTTGACAGTTAATTAAATATAATATTGATACATTATAAATATTCTAAAATTTTCTCAATTCGCAACTTCAATTTTAATTTGTGGTCGCTGATGTTTGTCGGATGAAAATAGAAATGATTGTTGGGGAGGGTTTTTTAATTAATAAATAAATGAATTATATTTAATTATTATTTTAATCCATTAATTAATTAATTTGTTTCAATTTAATTTATTAACTTATTTTAATTTTAATTTGATCCAGTAACTTTTAATTTATGTCATATTTATTCTTTTTCATTATATATCATTTGGAACATTAAAAAAATTGTTAAAGGATTAGTTTAAAACATTATATAAAATTAAATGAAAAACATAGTACAAATTGAAAATTAAAAAATTAAATTAAAACAAATAAATAAGTTAAAGGATCAAACTGACAGTTAAGCCAACAAATTTTGATGAAGTTGGGATTACCGTTTCTCAAATTTGCTTTAATGTGACTTTACGATAGGATTTTCTACAAAGAGTTCAATTTCTTAGGAAATCAAATATTTTACCAGTGGATTTCTTCAAATTTTATGTAAAGTATTTATTATTATTATTATACACATAGATTTTAAGGTGATCTAATTGTGCAAGAATCTGACTTTTTAGTATGTGTTTGAATCCCAATTATAAAATTACGTTTATATAAAAAATTTTAATTCTTATTTCTTTTGAAACGTAATTTGAAAAGATCTAAACAAAAATTTAAACATACGTTTAAGAAATTTAGCTCACCATGTCAAAATCCTTTTAAGATATGAAAAGGGACAGGCCAAGGGTTGACAAAAGTTGATCAAATGTACATGACTTTGTTAGTTGTTAGTTTGACTAGGTTGTTTGCAAACCTAATTAGCCTCTTTATTCTTTGAAGAGAGAGAATAGTGCCAGCGCGAAACAGCTTCAAAAGTTGGAGGTCAAATAATTGGAAAATTTTGTTGAGTTTAGATCCACAGGGGATCTTACTACAAGGGTATAGTAAGACATTTGAATGCTTTCTTTTTTTTTAAGGTTTGAGATTTAATTAAGTATTTAAAAATTGTAATTTAAAAAAAATTAAATGTAAAAAAATTATAGTTAAAATTTATAGAGTATAATTTTTTCTCATAATCAAGATCTTTGTCATTTCAATTATAATTTTTAAGTACTTAATCAAATATTTTAGTACTTAACCAAAAAAAAAACATTTTATTGCACAGCGGGCATAAGAATTCAAGCGCTAATTTGTTCATCATTTATATTTATTAATAGGAAAAAAATACAAATATCTTATATAATTGTGGATTATTTACAAACATTTTTGCAATTTTTGAAATAAAAAAAATATCCTCTAATCATCACTTTTGAAGATTTAAATTCTTTAGCTAGTTTTATATTAATATTAATGATCGGGATACTATTTTAGACTATTTCAATTGTCGCATAGGAGACTCCCATCAAACTACAACTCAATTTTTATGCTTTGAAAGTTCTTTTTGATTTTTGAATCACAAACTGATGTTGAGATAGAATTTTTTTTTTATGTAATTAGAGTTTGTTGAAGTGTAAATTTTCGTGGCACTGCATTGCCAACCAAGGAAGGCATGCCATATGATAAATAAAAAAGTTTAAACTAGCATTTCAATTAAAAAATTGAATAAAAAGATTTAAATTTTAAAGAGTGATACAAAAAATATTAACGGAGGATTTTGCATTTTACCATTAAATCCATCCGTGATGCTATCATCACGGGAGTAATTAAGGCTTGACATATGACGTGTGGGGTTTTACAAATTCAGACCCTTTGCACTCACTAGCATGATAGCACAAGGTGCAAATAAAAGAAACTCTACTTTTTATGTGACGTGTTTTTTTTTTTGGTAGGCAGATTAAAAATTTTAATTACGAGAAAAAGTTATATTTTATATATATTATAAAACCAATAAGCTTTTTTTATTGTTTATTTTTCCTCATTCATGTTGATTACTATTCAAAAAATGATTCTTTACAAGAAAATTACATTTTAGGACTACAAATTAAAAATATTTATGATAAAAGACCCTAAATTTTATAATTATTTTAAATGACTAAATATTTTTGTACTTGCAATCAAAATTCGTGATTTCTCTAAAAAGAAAAAGAAATGTTACACATAGATTGGAGCTTCTTTGATTGCAAAGGATCTAAATTTGGTGTCCACGTTCAAGGGAAAAAATGTTACGAAAGACTTGTTTAGTTAGATGATATAAAATAAAAAAAAATGTAAAATTTTGATAAATAAAATAAAAAATAATTTTTATATCTTTATTTTTTAAAAAATAATTTAATAATTAAAATAATAATTTAATAAATGATGTAATAATTATAAAAATATAATAAATATTACATAAATTATATAAAAAAATATGTACGTAATGCAGCAAACCAAATGGACGGTAGATTTAGGAAAAATTGCTGGACCTACACATATCTTTTGCAAACTACAAAAGAATCCTATTTGCTTATCTCCATGCGCACACTCATGAATAAAGTTAACCCAACCACCATATAATGTAATGAGAGAGAAGCCATTGCTACAGGGAGCATGCATTTGGTTATTTGAATAGTTGAATAGTTTGAATCGAATGTTCTTCTGATTTTCTCCATTTTTACATTTACCCATCCTGGATGAATTTATAATGCACGTCATGTGGGGTTTGATCTGTGATCCACCCCTCTTATAGCAACTCAGTTAGAAGAGAACAATTCTTGCAATGGGTAGCATCTGGTTGTTTGAAAATAGTGGAGAAAGGCTTTCAAACTACAGCAATTTTTCAGAGATGCCACTTAAATTGAATCAATTCCTCGTAATTACTCGAACTACCAAACAATTGAAAACCATTAACGAGCATCCTCTCGATCTTGAAAAACTATATTTGCTATCCCCCTCTTTCGAATATTTTGAAAATATATTCTTACCAACCACCTTGGTAATGAACCATTTATTGCATACATGCAAGCACAAAGGCTCAAAGGGAGAGTAACTATCTTTACACTTAAGCCAATTATAACCCGCTTAATTGAATGATAATGTGGGACTCAAAACAGCTGAGTAACGAGAGAAGCCTCTTACCCAAGCTCTTCTTGCTCGCTAGAAACAATGCCCCACGCGTACACCCATAGACGTTCTAGTTCATTCTCATTTTGATCTCATCAAGGTGGCCTTTAAGTTGTTATCAGTTGTTCTTCTGTTCTGATATGGTCCTATGAGATTTATCAAGTGTTCTAAAATGGTTCTTGATCAAGCTGTTAGATTTGTTTCATAACTGTTTTATACTCCTCCATCAAGAGAGAGAACCTTAGCATATCTTCAACATTTATTTTAAAATTGAGAGAGAGAAAGAGAGAGAGTTTTAGTAAAAATATAAGAGAGATACCATTAAAAGAATGAAATAGTGCGTAAATTCAATTTTAACCCTTATATTTGTGTATAAAGACAAAGATAAGTAAAAACAAATTTTTTTCTCCAGTCCGAAATGACCTACATTAGAAGTTGAATTGGCCTCATCTCACAACCTCCCACAACTATTGAATCAATTGTATGATTTAGACGGTGCCACTTAGGTTATGTTTGGTTCAACTGAGGGGAGGGGAGGGTAGGGGAGGGGAAGGGAGGGAGGGATTTTAATGGAGGGGAGGGGAGAGATTTTAATGAAACATTGTTTGGTTAAGGAGGGAAAGGGAGGGAAAATAATAATATGTAGACTATTTTACCTTTGTATGTTTTAAAAGTAATGATAATATAATTAATTATTTTTTTATTTTTAAAAATTTAATATTTTTATTACAAAATTAAATAAATATTAAAAATTATTTATAATTATAATTATTTAAAAAAAACTTATAAATAAATAAAATTAAATAAATAAATAGAATGATATTTTGGTTCAAAATGTAACTTTCCCTCCCAATCTCCTCAAATTGGAGGGGAGGGGGAGAAGGGGGAGGGGGAGGGGAGGAAAAGTTTAATGAAATTTTTCTTCCCCTCCCCTCCAAAAATGCAAACCAAACAAGGGGAGAGGAGGAAAATCCCTCTCCTCCCCTCCCCTCAAACTAAACAAGGGGTTAGGCAACAGCATCACATGTCAGTACTTCTCTCGCCATAGAACCATCCTTTCCCAATACCCTAATCTGAATGCATGTTGGAACCAACCCAGTGAAAGTACGTTTGGCTATAGTAAATAATAATAATTTAAATTGACAAGAGATCATAAAAAATTAGCATATTCACATCAATATATTCATAACATTAATAAATTCATTGATGTAATATAAAAATAGTGAACTTTATAAGTAATTTTTGTCATGAATTTAATATTGTATGTTGGAGAATATAATGTAAATTTACTGGTGTATAAATAATACAACTGAAAGATAACATATCAAATGTAACCTAAAACACTGACTAGTTTAAGAAATATCAATGAGTAATCTTTAATGAGAAAATCAAAAGATTTAATTCTTACAAATTCATCTGAGTTGTTCATGTATATTTAGTGTTTTTAAAAGTATATTATGCATTTTTAGAAGATAAAATATAAATATAATTGATGGGAGTTCTCATACATCTCTCTCTCTCTGTCTCTCTATATATATATATATACATACATATATATTATTGTTCAATTATTTGTATTGTATACATCTTATTTTTCTTACATCAACGATCTATTAATTTCAACGGATAAAAGAGCTTGAACTGGATACCTATCCAATTTAGGTGCAATAAAAAATGGAGATGATTATTTAGTCGTCAATAATAATTTAGCCCGTATTTCTTAAGGTACAATTTTATCATCATTTTCATATAAATTTTTAATTAAAAAAGTGGGGAAAGGACAAAAAAATAAATAACAAGTCCGTAGTAGTAGAACACGACGGACTTCGTACTTCGGATGGTAGGAGCACATGGCATCTCACATCGACGTCTCTATCAGCTTGCGTTTGTTCTCACTATCTTTTCCTTCCCTTGTTGGCCAACTTGTTCCCACATTTTCATTTATTCTTTTATTTCAATATAAAATTTTCAAATCACATCCTTCGTATCTTTTCCCGTTTTTTCTTAGTTGAATAAAGGGGCGCTCTCATGTTCGGGCCATAACGTGAACTTTAATAACTAGATTTTTATTTCTGTCTTTTTTTTAAAACAAATTAAAAAATTCTTAAAAATGCTTTCTGAAATTGAATATAATAATATATAACAAATAAATATTTTAAAATTATAAGAATAAATTATGCTCTTCTCTTTTGAGAAAAATATCTAAATTACATGAGTTTTCTTCTATTTTAAATGTTTACATTTCTCTTTTTTTTTAAATAAAAAATAAGTTACATTGATATTTCTTATAATAAAAGATAAACTATAATTATATTTATTTTGGTAAAAATATTTTTGTATCTATTATTTATATAATAAAATAAGTATTAAATATGTACTTGACTAATATCAAAATAGTTAATTTTTAAATTTAAAACAAATTAAATATATAGTTTCAAATACAAAATGATAATATTAAAATAAAAAATAAAAATATTTTTTTCATACAAAATATTATTCTTGAGAATATTTGAATTTAAAAAAATTAGTGCATATTATTATAATACAAAATCATATAATTTAAACATTCCTTAAAAAATGAGAAAATAATTTATTCAAATTATTTTTATAAGCTTATTTATACTTTCTATCATTTAGAGTAGGACACAACATAGAGAGGGAATTAGAAAAAATTGTAAGGAGGCCCAAAATTTATACTTTATACAAGCACTAATAAATAATGAAAATGTAATTTTAAGTAGTTGTTAAATTAATATAATAATAAAATTTATTAATATTAAAAAATAGAGACACATAATGATTAAGAAATCAGAGGAATACAATAATATTAAAATAAATATTATTGTCTTATTACAAAAAAAGAGCATATATTAGAAGTGATAGAATATGTATTAGCTACTAGGATCACACTCTTTGATTCTTCATTAAATAAAATTCATCTATAATCTTCTCTATAACAAAATTTTTTACAATCTTCTTCTCAATATAAATAACTAAATTATTTGCAAAAAAAAAGTCATATTTCATTTTATTATAAAATCTTATATTTGCAATATGGTTAAAGAAATAAAGAAAGAAGAAATGTTGTGAAAGAGTGAAAATTAAGAAATGAAGAGTATATTATTAGCTATTTTTAAAGAGTAAAGATAAGAAACTTCTTTAAAAGTTTTAATATATTTTATAAATTTTATTTGTTTTATAAATTTTTTTTTATAATCAATATAATAAATAATTATATTTTTTAAAACATATATTTAAGATTTGAAAATATTAAAGGGGACAGAATTAAAAATTAAAAAAAATATAAGATTATATATATATATTCAAAGAGAGAGAGGGGGTATTTGATTAAATCGGACAAACCTCCGTTCATCCCTCACACAACATTCACTCACAAAACTTTGTCGTATATGAAATGTGGCGGAGCTTCAGTCCAAGGCAATCTAGACCAAAACAGGACATGATGTGCATATATATGGACAGCTCATTCCTAAGCAAGAGCAAGGATCTCGGTTGTCACTTCCATGAGTCGTTTCCCACTATTACTTAATTTACTCTTTTTAATTATTTGAAAATGCTCATAAGTTTTATTTTCATAATTTTTATGTGTTTTTATAACATGTTTGTACAAAGAATTAAGAGATTTTGGAAAGAGTTAGAATTCCCAAATGCTACAAATTTGTGTTGAAGGTTTGATAAAATATGACATGCCACTTATACCTTCCTCATCATGTTATAATAATTTATTTTTATCATCATTGATAATTAGCTAATACTCTTTAATTTTTTTTTCTTTTCGTGTTGGTCATATATAGCAAATTAAAAGCACACAATTAATTTGTGTCTTCAATAAAATATAAATAATAAGTTTCCAGAGTCAAAATAATATTCAATGTATGGAGTTTACGTGCATGTTTTGGAAACGCCAATGATCCCGCCATTCACGTTGCAACTGGGACAGCCATGAAATGCATATTTGGAATTACGTTTAAAATCATGTTTATATAAAAGTTTTATTTTATTATTTTCTGTGAAACCACGTTTAAAGGTTTCCAAAAACATTTTTAAACACAGCAGAAGTCATTGGTGAAAAAGCATTAAAACCCAACCACTCCTTTCTTCTAGATTCAAACTACACAACTACCCTTCCCATTCCACGTCATTTCCTCTTTTCAACTTTTGTTCGTCGAGGTAAATTTTAATTTCGTCTCAAATATGTAATTATATCAATAACAAATAATCAAAATCTATTATATAAAATAATTATTAACAAAGAATTAAGAGCTAACACGAACCATGTAATTATATCAATAAAATTAGAGGAGTTTTTAAATGCAGTTTTAATTATTTGTTATTGAATTTTTTTTATTAAAATATGATATATATATATATATATATATAATATTTTCAAAATTATCAATTTGGTATTGAATTACAAAATTTTTAATGTATACTAAAAATACTTTTAAGTCAATTTATTCATCAATCCAACGTAAAATATACTTAATTGAATTATGTGTGAGGAAAATATATATATATATATATATGTAGTTATTTATATGTTTATTATTAGATTGTTTAATTAAAATATAACAGATATATGATTACGACAATTATATAATCTTTGCAAATAACTTATTATATAATTATTACAAAATTATACATGATTTTCTACTTAAATATAAAAAAATTCTTATATATACTCAATATATCACATCATTTATACACTAACCAATAAAATAAAGTTAAATCATATAATATATCATACACAACACTCTATTTATGTAATAGTAGTGTTATAGTAGGTGAGTCTGAAACCATACAGAATTCTATTTATTTAATAATGAAATAATGATAACTAAATGTGAAGCACGTTCATATAGTTTGATATTATTTTATTAGGAAACAGGTTTCAATTTATTTTGTTTACACTTTTTTTATTAAATAAAATATAAATGATATAACATTCTAAAAGTATTTAATAAATTTTCATTAAATATATGATTATTTGATTAAATTATATATTTATTATATTATTATTAAAAAATTATATACTTATCATATTTTAATTAAAAATTTAATAATAAAAATATCAACATCGGGAGTGAAAAGTGAAAACGGATCCAATGCAACGTAGTTGACGTCAATCCTTTTGTCCCACCCTCGAGTCAGCTCACTGCAGTCTTTATCATTTGGTCTTTGAGCCCACAACTCATTCTCTTAAGCCCAATTAGCCCCATAACAATTAAGCCGAGAATCAGTAAAATTTGAGCCCAATTTGACTCACTCCCAGTTCGCCAACCATCCTTCTTCTCTGGGCCTTTCTCTTTTTTTTTTCTTTTGGGCCTTTTGTATCATGCATTCATTCAACATGGCTCTACAAGAAACCAAACAAAGGTATTGAAAAGCAAACAAACAAATGACAAATGGGTAAACTTTTGACCCCAAGAAAAGTGTGTCCTAGACTGTAAATCTCTAAACTAAAAATGTGCCCATGCTACGCCCTATATACACTCTTTTTTTCTTTTCTCTTTTTTTCGTTTTCCCTTATGTCAGTAAGTGCAAACTAAATCATTTTAATTTATACTGCAATTGTATGAGAGTGGTTAAAAAAAGTGTAGACCAATGCTATCGTAAGAAACTTAGTGTATTTATCAATTTTTTAATATACATATATATATACATATAAAATTTCATCAAATGATAAGTTATTGACTTCTTTTACCTCTTTCAATAAATAACTAAAACATATTTTACAAAATACAAATACTAAAATATATTGTATTATTATGTTAAAAAAATTTCTACGTATATTAGAGCCAATCCTTTGGAAAAGCCCTGGAAGTTAGAACCATCCCTTATCATTAGGGACAACCACTATTTTCTGGACGCGGATCGTCTAAAGTGCGAAATGCGTGAAGTGGGTCCGCAATGGGATGAAACGGGGCGTTTTGGTTTAATGAGTGGTAACGCGGGAAATCCTTTGCCATTGATTGAATCAATGGCTGATATTCTCAGTGCCACAGTCCCCGTTTACGTGCCATGCCTTCCCTCTCTTTTCGCTATTAGCAGCTGATTTTTCTGTCTCTTTTCTCTGGAAGATCTATGACAAGGAAGATGAATGGATTTTGGTTGAAGCAGTTAACTTGTAGTGTTTCAGAAACTCTTGGTCTTGTTGCAGGTGGGCTGGGGAGAAAGCACCAAGGAGAAGGTCATTGAGTTGTTGCAATTGTTGAGTGTTTATAGAAGCAGAGCCAGCCCTTTGAACCAGCACTTTCCTAATGCAGCTTTATCTGTTTACAACGCTTACAACAATAGGTTCTGATGAAATCGTGCCTTCTATCTTAACAGAACAAATTGGACTAAAAACATCCAAGTTATGACGCTTCAACTCCATTGAACCATACCTTTTCTTTTTGACGTTTAAAAGAAAAATTACAAAAAAAATTTAAAATATCCAAGCTGAATAAGCATCATATGGGTTTTGCAGTTTCAATTTTTTTAAAAAAAATATCTGACATACTGGCCACATGTTATTTTCATATATGAATAGTTGTGTGCTACGTCAATAATAAAACAGTCTGACATGGAAGCACCAATAACGGAATTAGGAGGGAAATAATAAAATGGGCTTAAATCCAGAAATTGTTAATTCAAAAAAATATTTATCAATGAATTATAAATTGAGGGCAGTATTTGAATTCTCCACTTTATAATGAAGATAGCAATTTCTTATTAACAACAACAACTACAACTACGCCGTCCAACGATCGATGCTCATGAGACTTCGACAAATAAATTACAAGTCCATTACCTTCTTATCATCTCTTATCGATATCATCACCTTCTCCACCTATATATTCATCTCAAGCCTTTTTTCTTTATTGCAGTTTAATAGAAGAAAACAATTACAATACTTTTGGTTTAAAATGAAGGCTTTTTCTTTCCTGTTAAGAATGTAGAAATAAGATTAAATCCAAATATCTGCTATTCTACATATTAAAAGATTTTTAGGAAGACATCAATATATCATTGAGCAGTGATTGACAAAAAATATATATATTAATGTACCAAATTGATAGCAAAGGATTTTCCGCTTTGCCATTCATTAAACAAAAACGCACCGTTTCGTCTCACTGCAGACGCACTTCACGCATCTCGCACTTTAGACGATCCGCGTCCCTGAACTATACGATTGCCAGTGTTCCATTTGTATGACTGATTTTATTTTCAACACTGTCATCATTACTGTTCGTTGGTACCACAGATTAAATATTAAAACAAACCTACCTAGGAATTTTGTCCATTTCTCCCTTATATGTTTTTTTTTAATTATAAAAAATTTGATGAGTAATGCTACACTAATTAATACCAAAATTTTCTAACAAATTAGTTATACGCAATAATTTGCCCATGTTAGGTGCATTCAAGTTTCAAATAGAAACAAACCAAAGGAGATACAAGATATAATGAATAGAAATAAAGACTACGATGTTAAATGTTTACAACACTTGAACATCATAACAAGCTCTCAAACCCTCGTACATACATATATATTATACATGTTCAATATCATAAGCAGAGAAAAATAGAAAAATCAAGGAAGCTAGTCAAGAGTGCCTCAAACGCAAACCCAAAAGAAAATTGAGAAGAAAGAAAAAGATTACAGATATATAATATATATCTATATATATTTGCACGGTGTTCATCGGTAAGATTTGAGCATAGCTCCGCAGAAAGTGCATATTATAGCCTTCCAAGATTTCCAGTAGAAGGGTACGTAGCAAAATCTTGTTCGTGTCATCATATCAGCCACGCTGGCGCCGCCGCCGCACCGGGAGCACGTGCCGGCCACCGGCTTGCTCCGCTCTACCTTCTTGGTCTGATCCACCAGGAAACAGAAGCAAACCATCTTGCTAAGGTTGTGTTGTTCTTTGCCTTCGATCCGCTAATATATTTAGAAGAGTGTTTCCTCCTTCGTGTAACTTTTTGGATAGCTACGTCCATCGATGACGAAGTACGCGACTTTATATAAAAATTTGTTAACGCTCGAGCTGATAGAGGGCTATCCACCGTTCGATGAGTGACACGTGTTGGTGTGAGGATTGGAGTAGCTCGTGATTTAATGTAATCTCTCCCTGTAGTGGTCGCGTATATGGATGATTGTCACGTGGGGGAGTCACAGCTAGGAGTATGTACATGAGCAAGAAGTGTCTCTATTAGATCAAGATGAGTAAAAAGAGTCGTTAAATTTTAAAAAAAATTTATTCTCCTCATTTTTAGATTTTTAGTAGATCAAATTCATTTCACAAAATGGAGGTCTCAAGGCACGGTTATTTTAAGTTAAAAGAACATGTTACAGAAGTGACATCGAAGTTTTGACAGGAAGATAAGAAAAGGGACAGTGACAGTGATAAAAGATCAAACTCTTACTATCAAAATTAATTTAATCATAAAAATTAAAACGTATACCAGGTGAGCTATTAGTTTATAATATTATTTTTATCTAACTAAAATGTAAAGTGTATATCTAAATATTTCTCTACAATTGTATGAGAACAAAAGGGTACCTGAAAAGAAATGTTTGATCCACCCCCCCCCCCAAAAAAAAAGCTGAAAAGATAGAAGGTAGAGATGCAAGTGCAACATAGTTATTGACTACTGAGTTTTTAGATGCAGGGCATTAATTGTTGTATAAATGCTCATTTTGCGTATGTGAATTCAAGATAAGCCCCTAATTTTTTTTGCAGTATAGTTATATGAATGAAGAATGTAAGATAGGGTTAAATGAAGGGACAATGCCATTACTGATGATATTTCATTAGTTATTTATACCCACAAATATCTTAATTGTGATATATATCACTACCCAAATTTTCCTTATAACTATCTTCCTGACACAAATAACTCCAACACATCTGAAAAATGAATGAGACATTTAAGGAGAATTGATATTTAATTTTTCCTTTAAATGAAAAGTGAAGAAAATGTACGTACCTAGCAATGGCTAGGGGATAATATTGTTGATTATTTGTTGGTGGGTATCCATCACGCATTAATAACAGTCATTTTCTTACAGTACTATATTTCAAGGCCACATATATGATACCTACTCATTCACGTTGATTAGATTATTTAATACTGGGACCAAAATAAATACTACTTTTTACAACTTTCTGAGATTTTACATATATATTGTAATATAACATATTAATATATTAGATAACTTAATAATTAAAGAGAAAACCAGAACATGGTGAGCGAAGCTTGCATGCCATTTATTGTCGGTGTTAGGGCTTTTTACCATGTTGTTTGTCGTCGTTGTTAGAATTCTCTAGTGTACCATTTATCATTGTCGTTATTTTTCATGGTGTTATCATGGTAATTCTTCTGATAATCGAACTTTTCCATTTGTTCTTTGCCAACTTCAGCCTCATAGGCAAGATCGTTTCAACATAATTGCGATGGAGGATTTAGATTTGCGAGCAACAAATCAAAGAAATCATCCGTAGGTAAAAATTTAACCATGACTGAAAAAAGCAAGACAAAAATGATGAAGAAGAAGAAGTGATCAGAGTAGTTGATGAACAAGTTCAAATTAGTTAGATAGTTTTTTAAAATGATCTTACAGAACAAAATAAGAATGAATTAAATCATAAGCTTTTTCCAATGGACAAATTTAATCAATCAATTATCGTTTGCCTCTTAATTTATCTTTAAGATTGTGCGCTTAAGTCGATTTTTTTTTTTTTGCTTACCCCATCATATTTTGTAAGGAGCCTGCCTTTTCTATTTTTCATTTTTTAAAAAGATAATCTAGATCTTAAAAGAAGAGAGAGAGAGAGAGAGAGAGAGAAACAAAATGAATAGCATGAGAATGGAAAGAAAACATGAGAATGGAAAGAAAACAAAATTGTTTTAGTTTTGAATTTATTTTAACAACCATAACAATGAACGCTAAAAACATTAAATTCAATTTTTTTTATTTAAGCACGTACTTTGATACTTAAAATATTAATTTTTAATAAATATAATATTTTATATTCTTCAAACAACTAAGATATTAATATATAGTAAATAAAAATATTTTGGAATCCTTTTTAATATCTAAATTATTAAAGATAACGGTGTGTTATACTACTGAATCCAGTTCATATTCTACTTTTGGCGCCAAAGTTGTCCTCTTCAATCTATCTACCAATGTTGAGGAGAAAAAGGAGATAGAGTACTAATATTGGGCTGGCCTGCCTGGAACATCCAGATATCCAAGCCCAAATGTTCATACTAAATGAGGCTTGCAAGTCTCTTCCTTTCAAGTGCAGTCAAATCCATCAAAAAACTATGCGATAAAAGGATAATTTTATAATTAACAGATAATATTTTATTTAAACTTTTAAAAGTTTAAGATAAATATGAAAAATGATTATTAACACTATTATTAGTAGTATTAGGAAATGGATGAAGAGAAAAAAATGAGAAACTATAGGAGGAGGTAAAGGGGAAAATGGACAGTAGAAAGTTGTAGAACCTGAACACATTTAATTTAATTTGATATATTTAATTATAGTTGTAACCCTTATTATTTTATTTAAAAAATTGAATCTATATGTTTTATCTAAAAAAAACACACTATAATGGTGATAAACCAATAAGTGCCGTACGTCTTTGTGGCTTTGCCCCAAAAGTTAGGCTGAAAAAGCTTGATTAAGTGATTATCCAACTGTAATCCACTAGAGAAATTTTTGTTCACTAAGTGACAATTTCTACTTTCGTATATTAATTATAGTGACAAATTCTCAGTATTCCAATTCTGCTGTATAAAAGACAAAGTCTTTGTTTTGAGATTCGAAACTTGCTTTAAAATAATAACATATTCAAGAAAAGTCAATGCTAATTAGGTCGTATTCTCATTTTTATGGCTTACTACTTTGGTCTTTAATCTTTCATTAGATAGCCTCCATAGAACCATGCAGGCACGTTCTTCTCCCTTATCTTTTGACTATTATTTTCCTTTATATTTTGCTTTCACTTTGATACTACGTACGTATTTGGATCCCGGTCATCATCTTTGCGATCATTATCTTCTCATCGAGTTCAAATTCGGGTTTATTTATTTTATCACTTTCGGACTTAAAAAAAAAAGAAAAAGAAAAAAAATAAACATATTTTTATTTACCTTCAAAAATTATTTTAGTTATTCGTTGTCTGGTATCTTTACATAATATGGCTAAATAATATATATATATATATATATGTATGTGTGTGTGTGTAGATATTTCCATGTGGACTTTGACAAAACCATACCGTTAAATGGAAAGCCGAAGACAACCTTAATTAAACTTAATTATCATTAACAAGTGTTGATTTCCCAAGGACGGCAAAGATAAGAAGAGGTAGAGGAACAGATGACCCCTTCCTATGTTGGACTCGGTTAAAAAATACTTATATCTTTCCTTCTGGAAATTGTCCCATTCATTGTTAACACGTGGTCCGATTTACAGATGAACGAATCTAAGTCAACGCTCTCAATTTTTACAGGTACTTAGTTCTTCTTTTTATCGGGTAAATTATAATGGATCTTCAAAGCAAAAAAACAAAAAAAAAAATTGTACTACTCTGTATGTCTCAGCACAAAATTAATTTCTTCCCTTATGATTTAAAGCATTTCATCATTTTATTATTACGTAATATTTTTGACATATGATATATAGACAGAAATGATCTTGTAAATTTTTTTAAAAAAAAATATTTAAAAAAGGTCATAAAAAATCTTTGAATAATTTTATAATATCTTCGGGTCATTATTGTGATTAAAATGGTATTTAGATATTAAACTTATCAATTTAACCTTAAAAACAACTTTAAAATAGTATAAATTATTTAAGATGTAAGTAAAATTAAATTTTAATGATAAAAGTTGTTGTTGTTGTTATTATTATTATTATGTTCATGTGATTATGCTTATTAAAGTTTAAAATGAAGGTGATAGTATATGAAACGATAAAAAATAAGCCATAAGATAAGCGAATATTGTGCTTGATTTTATATTAAGTGAGCTAATTTTCAACCAAATCAAATAAGATAAATTATGCTTTTTTTTTTCACAAAATAAACAAAGACATGATATTTAAAGAAAAAAAAGTCTAATGAATTGCCGGGGAATTTAATGTGATACCTAGTGTTTCACACTGACAACTATATTCCATAATTACATTAAGAATTTCAATGCGCAATCTAATTCAGTCCAGGGCCACTTTATCATTACATCTTTCTTTGATCAACAAGCAAGGTTTTATTTTATTTTATTTTATTGAAAAATGATAGCCGTTAATTATGACCATATATTATTACATGCCACGCTTCATTTGGGTACTCATGCGTGAAGCCATAGATTTGGGTCGCGACAAAACCACTAGGGTTTTGAATGGATGCTAATTATGTCAATTAGAAGATGCGGTGGGCACAAAGCTTTGTCTATGGTGGAATAGATGCTGTGTCATTACATTAGATTGATTGCATTTAAAGAAATTCTTAAAGTAACCAACAGTCTTCATTAATATTCTCGCTGAAGGAGATTCCTACATGATCGTGCATGCACTTGTCTTTCACGGAACCTCCTACAAATTGAAGTACTAACAGTAACGGTATAGCTTAACAATCCCAAAAGGTAAACAAAAGAAGCAAAGCATAGCTCTTTCTTCTATCTTCCATTGAAGATATTTTGAACAAGTCATTGAGCACTAACCCCTTTATACAACAGCTACTCTCTAAGGAATTGAACCAATAATCTTGTATTAGAGATGCTACGTAACAGAAGTTAATATTAAACAAGACTTAATTACTTTTAATATGTTTATTTATTATTACTTTAGAATGCATACATACATCAATTTTAACTTCTTTTTTCCTAACCTCATTTGTAAATGTGCAGGAAAACCGGGTCTGCTTAGATAAAGCCATTTCAAAAACGGGCAGGAATGGGTGCCAAATTGATTTTAATTTGAAATATTCCAATATTTGAATAATTTTTGTATTTAAATAATATTTTTTAAAATTTTATGAAAAGTATTTCATTTCCTATAGTCAATGTCTAAGATTTAAAAATAGATAGTATAATTAATTAGTCTCGTCATATCCATTTATGTATACCAACAACGTAGAATATTTTGTCGGCCAACATGAAATTTAGATTTAATAATATATATACGAAAAAACCTCACTGTGGGTCATGCTGTCACCCCCAGTGGCTATATATGACTTTTGCAGAAAGACCCAATAAAATTTGAAATGATAGAATTAATTATAAGAAAACTAAAATAATTGATGTATAAAATTACGATATAATTGCCAATTAGTGATCATGGAGTATATGACCCTCCCAAACTCCATGAAAGAGGAAATCTTCAAAATTCAATGGGGGGGGGATTAATCAAATTCTGAATCTGAAGGAAAAGTGTGGCATTCCTGGAAGTCGCAACTGGGAGGAACTAGTTTACTTGGTCTAACGATAGGAGAAATGAAGGTGCAGTCCAGAAGAGATTAGATAGGTTGCTTTGATATTATTTACAAAATTGCTGATTTGAAGCATTACCAATTATGCACGGTTTGGTAATCAAAATTAATAGATTCATTTTCAAGGCCATGTGGCTGAATGATCCTACGTGTAGCAACAATGACTGACAAAAAAGAACGTTTTAATTAGTTCAAAAATCTGGAGAAAGAACTGAACGACTTCCAAAAGAATATTTCGGAGAAATTGAAGGAGAGAAAAAAAGGTTAAAAATAGAATTTCTGCTTGATTATGCGGAAACAGCAAGGCAAATGTAGATGATCAAGGGAGGTAGAAACAAAATCTCCTTTCATACCATAATAAATCAACCAAGGCTAGAATTTTAGGAATTACTAACAATAGACGAAATTGGGTACAAGACCCACAAGTGATTTCCAAGGTCCAAGTTCAAGTCAATGTATACAATAGACATATTCAATTTACACATTTCTATTTTAATTAATGTGAGAGACTTCAAATCCCACACAATATTATAAACTAGGTAAAATGTGATCTATATATTCTCTCCATTTCAAAATGCGTTTGTCAAGAACAATCTGATCCCTAATAACACGTTGCTAGTTGGAGAACTTTTGCACTACATCAGGAAGAAAAGAAAGCAAAGTACATGGAAGCAATGAAGCACGTCCTTGAAGGATGATGGCAAGTGATTCTTAACCCTCAGTGTCTCTTATATCTAAATGAAAATAAAAATGTAAGTATATATTATCCATACACCACAAGAAGTTTATAAATAGTTAGAAAATTGTGGGCTTGTTTAAAATTATTTTTGTTTTAATGTTTTCAAAACATATGTTTTTAAGAACAAATTTTTGAGAACAAAAAAATTAAAAAATTTGTTTGAATCATTATTTTGAAAAGTAATTATTTTTTATTTTTTACCTGATTCTGTAGAACAAAAATTACAGAACATTTAAAAAGTGTTTTGAGTTTTTTGTCTTTGAAAATAAAATTTTGTTTTTTGTTTTACAAAACACTTCATTAAAAACACATTATCAAATAGGTTTTTTTGTTTTTTTGTTCTTGAAAACAAATTTTTTTTTTAAGAATTAAATCAAACAAGGCCTGTATTTCTTTAAGGATTAAACCTGCTTGTAATTCTTTATATTTTGTTGTTAGGTTTTTAAATTAAAATATAATAAATATATAATTTTTTATTTAAAATATGATAAGTGCATAAATTAATTAGGAAATAATATATTTATTTGTCAAAACTATATATTTGTTATATTATTATTAAAAATTATATATATTTCATATTTTAATTAGAATTCTAATAAAAAATATAAAAAATTATATATAAATTTTTTCTTTTCTCTGATACATGATAGTAATTTTTTAAGAAAAAATTGCAATTTAAGACCCCAAATTAAAGATATTTATACTAAAAAATATTAAACTTTAAAATTATTTTAAAGGATTTTAGAACTAAAATTTTTAGTTTAAGGTCCTAGATTGTAATTTCTTTGCATAGTTAAAATTTTTAATAATAAGATACTTCAAAATAATTTTAAAATTTAAAATTTTTTAATATAAATATTTTTAACTTAAAATCTTAATCTATCAATTTTTTCTTTTCTTTTTTTTTTAATGGCCACAAGGAAGCATATAGGGCAGATGTGGTCGGCCGTGATGACCAATTAAAGCCAACCTGTTCAACAAAAATGCATTCAGTAAGAATCAAGCAAAGACAATAAGTCAATTAAAAAAAAAGTTCTTGTACATTTTTTACTTTTTCAATTAGACTGTGATTGATAATAACATTCATGTTTTAAAATATTAAGCCCCATAAGATATTTAAAAAAAAAAAACTGTAGCTAATTATAAACGGTCACATTTCTGTGATTTGGGTGATCCACACGAAAACTGGCTTAGTTTAGATGGATTTGGCCAATGAATCTATTCAATATATAAATTATAAATTAATAAACTGTGAGGGTGCCTATCGTTGAAAAGTTGAAGTCGTCATAATTATTTTCAAAGTTTGTAACTCATTTAAAAATGTTCTTACTCGTTTTCTCGCAATTTTCATGTTGCTATGAAATATGTAAATTTTCAAGTGTGCTTGGAATAACATTATTTGCTCAATTAGTAATTTTAGTGAATATTGAATTGTGCATTTAATATTCAATATTATAATTTAATGACTTAATGGCTAATAAAAATACTAATTGATTCAGAAATTAATATCCTTAAATTGAGACAGGAAAGAAGTAATTCTGATCTCGGTAAAAATCCTATTTTTCAAAAAGAAAAAAAAAAGAACCTTACCCAAAAAAGAAAAAAGAAAAGGCAAGAAGCTCAGACAATAAAAAAGACAAAAACTATAACCATGGAGCAACAAGGTCTCTACCCTCTGAGGAAGAATACTCAAACTAAGAAAAGAGGGAATACCCTCCCCAAAACGCAACCTTGGCTTTAGACCAAAGTTATAATTAATAAGGAAATCAATCCATTTGTTTGCTTCGCGAAAAAACATGAAAAATTTTGATATTGTAATCTTTATTCAACAATTCTTAGATTTGTGGGCAAGTTGATTTTAGAGAAGCCTGTCAAAATCATAATCAAACTATAAAAATCAATTTCAAGATAAACTTTTTGAAACACCAATCAATGTTTTTAGCAAATCTCCTGAGCTATTGACCATGCAAATCTCTAAAAATACAATTACATCCAACTAGTCCCAAATTATCATCATTATCGCAATTCAACTTATAAAAAAAAAAAACTAAATTGGTACAACTTAATAAAATTTATCACTCAGAATTCAAATCTCCTTTCATACATAATCTCCTCCTGAACAGGAGGAGATCTTAAGGTACAGGAGGCACCACCTTTCAATCACTTTCATTAAAACAACACCATATTCAATAGTAGAAAGGAATCAAAGGATTCACATTCCTAAAATAGAAGCGGTTCAAATATTTCAATTGTGTGCAAAACAATTTCCTTTTTTCTTTGTGCTATTTCGGCTTTTTGTCTTTGGTTGGAATTTTCCAAAGGGTAAAGCGTCGGTGCTGCTTGCTTGGTGCCATTCGTCAACAGATCCATTCCCGCGTTTTTCTCATTGTGGGACCCACTTGCTACCCCTTTGTTACAGAAGATGTGAGACCCAACCTTTATCCCATACATTATTACTTTGGTTACAATAATTATTTCGTTTTTAAAGTGTGTTCATTTTTTTTACTAATACTATTACTAGTTTTTGAGAATTTAAATTATTGTACCTAATAATTAATATTATTTTCCATAAATTAATATAATTAATGTTTAAATATATAATATAATACAAATATTTTAAACTCCTCCTTTGATTGCAATCTGGCAATATATATATATATATATATATAGGTGAGATGGGGCTATATTTAATGATATTAACCATGAATTTAATTGAAGCTTTGATTCAATCCCAAAATTTAAAAAATACAAATAGGATGTTTTAAGTTAAATTATTATTCTATCAGATGATTGTGGAAATAAATTGCAATTTTAAATTCTCCCACAAACATAATGATTAAATGTGAGGGAGAAAAAGGACCCTAAAGTTTATTTTAATTGGAGCATTAAATGGAAGGACAAGAGTGTTTCTTGGGCGTTGACATGTAAAGAAAGAGGGGTCCCAAGGGTCAACATTTAACAAAGTCAAGGTGCCCAAGACAGGCATTAAATTGGCACTCTGGCAGTGGCAGATTTGGAAATACACCACGAAATAGGGGTTTATTGATAATTAAAGCTTTTTTTGGGCCTGGGGCGAGGTGGTAACCGGTGAAGTGTAGGAGTGTGGGAGTAGAATATTACTGTTGGCTCAAACTATCCAATAAAATCTCTCACACAAAGCAAACCATAAAGTGATTAGCCAGAAGGGGTAAACAAAAAAAAGTGAATCTATAGACAGCTCAGACCCTTTACTTTCATCATATATTGAAAATTTATTGGGTGTATTTGGTGCCATGCACCAAGCGAAATTAATGGTTAAAATTTAATTTGTATAGATAAAATCTATGTGTAATACAAGTGAGATTCACGTGTAGAATAAATCTTAATTATTAAGTGTATAAATGACGTAGCGTTCCTAATACATGTAAGAATTTTTTTCATATATTTGTTGAGATTTTGTATAATTATAAAATTTTACAAATTTTAAAAATAATAGAACGACAAAAACTTCGAACTCCAATAAACCAAAACTAAAACACAAAGTGCCCCACTGTGCGACTTTCTTTTTTTAACTCCATAATTTGCGGAGATTAATCAGCGATAGGTTTAGATTAAATTACATATATCTTCTTTTTAAATTGTGTTAAAATTATATGGATAGATCCTCTATTTTTAAAATATACACATATCCTTTTTAAAATAAAAATTATTTTACATTTTAATTTAATTTAATATTTTTTTATCAGAACATCTTCTATCTAAAATTTTTAATTAAAAAAAAATATGCATGTAGGATGATGAAAGATATTTCCGTTAAAAAAATTTTAAACTATATAAAAGTGTAAAATAATTTTTGTTTCGGAGGATATTTATATATATTTTAAAAATAAAAGAAATATTTGTATAATTTTAACAAAATTAAAAAAAGTCAATGTAATTCTCATAGTTTTAATTACATTTAATTACGTGATACCATTGGTTTCTTTTTATGTGCAGGTAATAATTTTTAATTTCATTTGCATTTGAATTTTTTTCAATTGATTTGTTCAGCAATAGTTAAATACATTAAGGGATTTAGACAAAAAAAATTGAATTCACTTGTTCAAATTGAATTTTTTTTTAAAAATAGATATTGAACAAATTATACGTTGAGAGTAAGGAGTGAGAAAGAGGATCCCAATATGAGTATGCTCTAAGGAAAGAACCCAGTCATGTGTTTATGTAGTTTGCGTACCATGTAGAATTTTTCTGTCGCTGATCTAGTAGTAGTAAAGTCAATTATTTGACCATCATTATTTATAAATTATCTGTGTGAGTGCCAGCCGGAACATTCTTCACAAAGAAAGTTTCAGCCACGGAATTCAATTTACAAAGCCAATTGATTGGTCTTTATCTCTTTCTTTATACTGTTTGTATTTTTTTTTATTTTTTTATAAAATAATTTTGAAAACAAAAAGTTATTATAAAGAAATTAACAAAAGTTTTGTTATGTAACGGTGAAGATAAGGATTGCGTAGACGGTTTTACAATTTCGTGTTTTGAATGTACTCTTACCTAGGAAATTTAAGACTGCACTTGCCTTTTATTGAAATATTCAAAATTGTCTTATTACTATATGTACCATCAGAAAAAGGAATCTGGTAGTTTAGTGGTGATTTCTTACCAACTTCTACTGACATATAGGTGCATTAATTCTTATGTTTGCATCCAGCCAAACCATCGATGACGAAGACCAGAATATATACATTAAGCAAAATAAAATAATGAAAAGGAAAGCGTTAACGAAATAGTGTGATCTGGATTCAACAAAGGACGTACGGCACACTGGTTTCTCTTATACCGTCACGTTGATGAAAAATTATTCGATGTAGTGTGGGCTATTTGTTGATGATTTAGTTTAAATGAGAAGCAGATAGAACCCTTTTTTCTTAATCCCATCAAAATTGGCAAGCTTTTCCGTTGTAAATTATAAAAAAAAAGGTATGATTTTTGCTTAAAATTACAAGAAAAGTTAGTTACTTGTTCTCTTCAAGAAAACTTATCATAGAGATGATTCATACAATGTTTCAATGCATAGAAAAAAACTATAATTTGTCAAGTGCTTTTTTTTAAAATGTTATTTTTCTTTTTAATTTTGGAAATAAGTATTTTAATGTATCTCACTTAATGTTATATGATGCATATTAATTACTTTGGGGTAAATTGGGCAACACATTGGAAAGATGATATCATATGGTTTAAGTCGATGTTCAACTGCTTGTTAAAAACAATGTCCTGTGAACTTGCGTTATAAGATACTTAGACACCAAAAAAAAATTGATAAAAATACATATTTAACACTATAGTTAAAATAATATTAACTTATTATTCTAATTTTACTCGAAGGAGTTTTTTGAGATATTCATGAATGTAATATATACAATATTCATATTTTGTGACATAGTCCACAAATTTAGATAATTTACATTTATACGAGGTTTTATTTAATTTTGGATAAGGTATAAAGTACTAAAAAAATCTCCCGGTCTCATGTACAGTGAGCTTCTTATATTCCCAAGGCATCTTAATTTTGAACATTTTATACATATTGAATTATTGATCAATTTATATTTGTGTTACTTTCACTATCAAGGTGGATTAATAGTTCATTAGATCGAAATGATGAAACTAGTTATTCTTGAAGGCTCTCCCACAAAATCCCAATAATTTACTAACTATATTAAAGTCTCAAAGGAATTAGATTTTCTGTAATTATATAGTTATGTAATTGAAAAAAATGAAGTAGATAAATGAGAGAATACAAAAGGTTTATCTAATTTTTTCTATATTACTTATTTATTTTTTTATCTTTCTCTAATTATATTATATATAATTAATTCATGACTATAAAAGATCTGAACCTGATCTCGAGTGTGCATGATCATCTTCTACTCTTCTTTTATAACTCAAACCTTAAATTATGAGATTAATTTAAGTGTCGAAGTTTGTGACGGTAACATTAACTTCCTCACGGAGTTAATTAACCATACTCTATTTTGTAGAATTTAAAGCTCGCCTATCACTTATCAATAACCCCCTCCCTCATATAAAGCTTGCCAGAACAGCCTGTCCATGAAACCCATCTCGTCACATACACATTCAAGGATACATAAAATATCATATGTTATTAAACATGCGTACCAAACAATAAAGAACAAGCAAAAAAAAAAAAAAAAGACGCATATCATTTGCACTATCCTAAATTATCAATAGATGTAAGTTTAAGCCAACAATAATATGCACATTTCTATATAATTTTTTCTTTAAATTTTATGTTCAAAACCTTTTTAAAAGTGGGGAAAAAAATTCAAACCTTAAGCTAATCCATTCTTATAGTACACATTGTCGTCATTATAAAAAAATGCAAGATTTTAAAAGTTGAGAATAAAAGGAAAAAAAAAAAAGAGAAAGATTCAGTCCAGTACATCAAAAAAATTTTTTTGAAAAAAGACTTACGATGTCATGAGATTGTGAGAGGAATGATGAAAATTATATTGAATCCGCCTATATAAATGTCATATTTCCATTGAAGTAGTTAATTTACGGTTTATTTCTCACACACTAAAAAAAGAAAAAAAATATAATTATGACTTTAAATTAAAAATATTTATATTAAAAAACTTTAAATTTTAAAATGCTTATAAAAAATTTAAGTTATATGAAAAAAATTATATTTCACTATCTCAAATTAAATTTTTTTTATTTTACAATCTTTTAAAATAATTTAAAATTTTTAATAAAATTTTTTTAATTAAGTAATAATCTATACTTTTTTTCTTTTAATTTCTATACGTATGGCCATGAAAGTTACTTGTACTAATTGAGGCACTAATTTTGGAAGACTCTTCCTTGGGCACACTTTATTTTAAAACAGAATAGCCACCAAACCAATTTATGAAATAAAAAGTTGAGTAATGAATATTAAACAATCTTAGATGCGGGTCAACCCGTTCGGCCTATACATATCATTCAAGAGCACGGTCCCATCTCACTCTCCATCCTCTCTTAAAAATCGTGCCCTTGAGTCAGAGGGTGAGCAATTGCAGAATAAGGTTCTGAATTTGCTTTCACCCACTCCTCCCAAGTTCTTATCCTTTTTTTCGTTTCTTTACTGACATTACTAGTTGCAGAGCCACGAGTGGAATCGCGTCAAAAAGTTACTCCCATGATATCATATATCATCTTCTTGGGTTCCGCACCTGAAACCTGAAGAATTTTCAAGATGATGAGTTTGTCTGCGGGGGTTACCTCTGCTCTGCAGTTTTTTTAAGTCTCTTCGAATCAAAGCTGATAACTTGTCCTTTGTGTTCTGTTTCACTGGATTTTTCCCGGGCTGGTGTCGCTACAAATTTCTGTGCTTGCAGCTTCTGGATCTGATTGCTATTTTCTCAGCACAATCCGAAGTATTGTACCTGTAAGTAAGACAAACCCAGAACCTGTTCTTAGTGTACTAAATGACTAATGCTCTGTTTCTTTCTGCTCTTCCAAATTTATCTATTTGATAACAGAAAATTTCTTTCCTTTCTTACTTGTTCGGCATTTATCCAAGAAATTTTGGGTTTCCTGCGTAGGAAACGACGGTGACTTGCCTACTGTTTCTGTGAAATGCAGAAATTTTATTGCTCTGAATCATTTTAGAATAACAGTAATCAAGAGTTGAAGCTTGAATCGTCAAAGAAAAACTACACAATGGGTAAATCAACAAGCAGGGACTGGACGCAGATCTACGCGATCTACGGAATGGACCAATGGCAGACACTAATCTTCCTCTTGTGTCAAGCCATCCTCTTCACCGTCTTGTCCGTTCTCTACCTTCTCTACTTCGACCCCATTTGCGTCTTCTTCGAGCGATTACTCTCAATCGCCGCCGTACCGGCCGTATCCGCCCGATTTGCCGCCGGATTCACCGGCTCCGTCACCGCGCTCTCCGCCCTCTGCCTCTTCTTTGCCGCCGCCAACTTCTTCTATTCCTCCGTCCCACTCCACTACGACATGGCTCAGCGCATCGTCTCCGCCGTAACTGACTGGTCATCGGTGAAGCTCGCCCTCGACCTCGGCTGCTGCGGCCGCGGTATCCTTCTCAACGCCGTCGCCACACAGCTCAAAAAAGAAGGGAGCTCCGGTCGGGTCGTCGGGGTGGACGGGTCAAAGCGGGCGACCCTGTCCACGTTGCGGAGCGCAAAGATGGAGGGAGTGGGAGAATACGTCACGTGCAGGGAGGGAGACGCAAGGGGGCTGCCGTTCCCGGACGATTACTTCGACGTGGTGGTGTCGGGGGTGTTCATGCACACGGTGGGGAGAGAGTACGGGCAGCACACGGCGGAGGCGGCGGCAGAGAGGATGAGGGCGGTGGGGGAGGTGGTGAGAGTATTGAAGCCCGGTGGGGTCGGGGTGGTGTGGGACCTACTGCACGTGCCGGAGTACGTGCGAAGGCTGCAGGAGATAAAGATGGAGGACATACGAGTGTCCGAGCGCGTGACCGCCTTCATGGTCAGCAGCCACATCGTTTCCTTCCGGAAGCCTAGTCAGCAAGTGCTGGGGCCCGCAGAGGTCCGGCTAGACTGGAGATCGTGCTGACATGTCAAGATCTATACATATAATATTCAAATTACAATTATCAAACTGACTGGCGAGGCGAAGTCGAACCAGATGCTTTATTCACAGTATAATAGTAATAGAGAACGTAGTAGTAGTTATCTTTGGTTGAAAAAAAAAATTTGCTGTGATATTTATTATTATAATATTATTAACCTGAGAATGGAAGATGCCTAGTTTTTGTATAGAACTGAAATTGCTGTAATAATCATTTTAACTTTAATGATTGAAGCTGTTATTGTGTGAGTTAATTAGCTCAGTGACAATTTTTTACTTAAAATTTTCATGTGAAAGAAATTCATGTCGTGATTGGATTGGTTAGTGGCAAAGTAGCAAGGCAAAAGAAATTGGAATTGTAAGCATGAGGATGTCACCATCTGTATTGTAGTATTCGTGCTTCCAGTCTCTCCTGTCCCATGTGAGGTTGGACCTTAATAAGTTAAAAGCTAATGGTGATGAATACTCGACGGAAAAAAAGTGTAGATACCTTTTTCTAATACGAACGCAAATTTGTGGAGGTTGTGAGTTGATAAGATGGTGAAAACTTTCGGTACCTGTTGAACAGTCCTAATCATAGATTTTCGACAGTGAAATTTCACCAATGGTATGGGCCACTTCGGTGAAAGATTACATTCCATTATGTGTAGAGAAATGTTCTTCTGGGTATGTGAGTTAAACTCAGTAAAAGACATACTTCTTTTTCTTCTTGTCATATTTCATGCGGTAGTTAGCTTCGAGATTGGATTGCCTCCAATTACCACACTCATGGTAAGGGATCTCTATTGGTTTGTTTCAATGTGACAAGTGAAAATCAGATGCGTACGGGTTTGTTTTTCTTCATTGGCATTATAACAACGTAGAATGTTGAGAAAGGAATCGTAAGCTTTCCTAGAAGCACATGCAGCTAGCATGTGCTTCCTGCCCCCTCTGAAATGAATCCTGTGTTGGAAAATGAATAAACTAGTATTATTTTAGAATAAATTTATCATTACATTCACGCTTCTAAAACTGAAACCAGCTCAGTTTTTCTCCAGTTATAATACTGATATTTAATCTGGAACTCACAAGGCAGGAAGCCATGCCTTCTTCCTTATATATATAGATGATTATATCTAATGTAAGATAACGCTTTCAAATTTGTCTGTTCATGTAGGGTCTAAAAATCTTCCCATGGTTGGCATAAAATTGTGATGAGGACTCTACAGCTACTAAAAAATTGTGGGACAAGTATCGCTATCCTGAGATCAAAGGTTTATCTGAGGAAAATGATTAACCAGGCTAAGGTTTTATATAATTTCCTGAACATGTGAGACATGTTTTTGGTCTTAAAAAAATGAGAATAGAAATGGATAAACTACAACCACAATCATGGAGTAGGTTTCTATAATAAAGGTACGCAGAAGACAAAACATTGTACTCTGTGTCTTCGCTGGTTCAATTTGATGAATTTGAAATACTTTAGCAACTACATATGATTTCATTTCATTGATTATATTTTAGGAAAATTACATCTATGTATTCACCCTCATATTTGTCTCCAATTATGATGTCTCTCCTTATTTTCAAAAGAAAAAATTATAATCGATACTTAATCTATCAACTCCATTGCAACAAACTCTCTATAATTTAAATTTAAAAGTTTTAACTAATTAAAATTATTAAAATGCCATTCCTATTATATAATATTCATTTTGCCCTCCTTTTCGTCTTCCCTACTACTTCATGACCTTCCTCCATTGCCTAGTTAAGACAAACCTAATTTTGGGACTCCAATGCCTTGAATAGTTAAGCCATGGCGGTTCTGTAATTGCAGATTCCAAGTCTTTACCAGCAACTACTTCAAACCTTACCCGCAAACCCATCACCTCATCACTCTCAGCGGTTTCATTCTTTGTTCCAATTGCATTAGAGTCCAGGCTTTGGGTACAGAGCATGGTCATAGAAGGAACACTAAGCCACTGATTTATTCCCATTTCTGAACTTGAGCTCATAGGAATTAACCCAGGTACAGGTAGGCTTTACTGTATTATGAGAAATATACCCTTTTCACTCCAAATCTTCGCATTTTTTTGGATTGGACATAATTCAACAACACTAGGTAGTGGCGGAAAGTCATTAATAGGTTGCTTGAAAAAGATGATAGAATAGCAAAAAGGAATGAAATAATAAATAAATAAGTATTTTAATAAGTTTAAATAGTTAATTTTTTTTAAATTTAAATGATAGGAATTTATTGGAATGAAATTAATAGATTTAAAGCCAATTGTAATTTTTTTTGGAAATGGAGAAGTATTCATTTGGTTGCATTTTTTTTTCCCGAGTAAGTTACACATCTTTTTTAAATTGTGTTGAAATAATTATATGAATCTCTTTTATTTTTAAAATGTATATACATTTTTTTAAAATAAAAAATTATGTTATACTTGAATCAAATTTTAAATTTTTTGATTAAAATACTCTTCATTAACTTAAATAAATAATTTTTTGTTAAATTTAATAAAAAACCTATTTTTATTTTTATTTGTGCATATTAAAAAATAAAATTTATTTTATTTATTTATATATATCTGAATGTAATCCATATTTATATATTTAGATTGATGAGAAATATTTTAGTAAAAAAATTAAAATTAAAATAAAGTATATATTTTAAAATATGTTTTTAATAAAATTTAAAAGAAATCCATATAATTTATTAGTTTTTTTAAAGCTTTGTTGCAGTGCTGTCGATTGCCAAAATTTAGCTGGTCAGTTATTAGGCCTCAGGCCATTAAAGGATCCATAAGTCATAAGAAAGTTGCAATCTCAAAGCTATCCAATGGTATAATTCTTTGGGCTTTTTATTGTCCTTGTGAACCTTGCTTATTTTTTCAATCATTCAATTAGGAGAACCCCTTGCATGATATAGGGGGATTCAAAATTTTTTTCTGTGGGTCTCATAAAAGAAAATAAAGACAGAAAAAAAAGACAAAGCAAATGAAATGGGACGTAAAGAACTGTGTTAAAAATAATAAAAATAAGCCAAAAAAAAGCCATGGGTTATATACATATATATATATATATATATATAGTCTAATGGTATATATTTTTGACTTTTTTCTTTCAATTCATTTTCAGTTTATTCAATACATATATTGATGTCTTATTAATTAACTTAATCTTTTACCTTATTTGTTATTAGGCAAAAATAATAGTCCAATCTCACTAGGATAGACAAGGGTTCTTATGCCCCCCAAAAAAAAACTTTATTGAGTCATCAAGAAAATTATATTTATAATGAAAATTGTTCATCCACTTCTAGGAGTATTCAAAATTCATTACCAAGATTTAGAGGCCTACTTTTATATTTGACAAATCGTACTATAAATCTGTCATAACTTTTTTACTAAGAACAACAAAGTGGTACGTATTTAGATTGTTTTTGAAAAAAAAAGTACATCTATTTTATTGGTCTTTATTAATCTTTTTAATGACAGTGCCAGGAATTTTTTATAGAATTGACCATCCCTTGTCAAGGAATTTAAGAAGCAGTGAATACTATTGATTCTATCATGCGACCAACGGAAGAAAGAACATTTAGCATAGAAGATGGAAGCAATTTAAATTAATAAGATATGTCAATGACGGATCAAGCGAAGCAAAAAGAAGCAATGAAAAGATGAAAGATTATTAGATTGCACAAGTTGCAATCTCAAGGCTCATCATCTTCTAAGCTTCTTGCTATCTCACTATCCTTTACCTTTTTTTTTTGTTTTTTATCATTTGATGTGTGTATATATATATATCCAACCTAATGTTATATATATATATATATATATATTAATTCGTTCAATGTATATATATTTGATATCTTGTTAAGATAATTTAAAAAATAGAAACCATACCGATTAGGCAACGACCTTTTGTTATTCTGATAAAGACTTAAATTAATAAAACACTCATTTTTCAGTAATTCAAATCATTATTTATTCATATTTATAAAAGAAACATAAAACACATACACGAGGAACAGAATTCGGCGTTACTGATGTTGTAGTAGAAGCATTGTGACGACCACAAGTGAATTGAGCTATTAACAATTGTTGTAGCACATACAAGCAAAATTATAGCAGAAGCCCCCATCTGCACCCTCCCTGGTCTGGCATTGATCAGAGCACCGGCTACTTATCAAACAAATCCCCGACCATGTTCCACTTGGCCTTGAACATATTGCTTCCACTATTTCCATCTCTGCTTCCAAATCAAACCTTTATATATATATATATAAGTATGGACACAAGGGGTAAAAATTGACTCACCTTACATGAACTCACTAATTAATATTTGTTGCACATGTTTCGGTAGTTCTATCATAAAAATTGTACTTTTTTTTTTATCGTGACTTAGACTTACTTATTTGTGAGTGGAATCTAGAAATAACATGAAAAGAATCTAATTTAGAAAGTGGAAATCCTGAATGTTAAAGTAAAGTTGAGGGACTAACCGTTGGTAGAGAAGAGGAGAAGGGCAAGGCAGAGAAAGGCAAAGAAAGCGGAAAATTTACAGATAGAAGCAGCCATGATAGTGGTTGTGTATGCAAGGCAAAGAGTCAGCTATATATAGAAAGAGAGGAGAAGAAAATAAATCCACTCCAAACAATTCATGAATATGCTCTTTCTTTCAAGGTGCCACCTTCCACCTGCGATAAGTATATACTTTGTTCTTTCTTTTGTTTGTATTTTAACATAAATCAAGGAAGATTAAGGTTGTGCGTAAATTTTAATATATCCAATCTGCAGTCACACCTCTACTTTGGGGAGCCGGCATTGAACAAATCCAAAATGGATACCTCACCAATCTCGTATTTCCCCACGTAAGCCGGTGTCGGAGTATCAAAATAACATTCCATCTCAAAAGTTGAGTGAAAATTTATAAATAATTTTAAAACAAAACTTAGGTGCAATTAATTAAGAACTTTTTTTTTGGTTATACAATAAAATATCCTTTAAGCCAATTAACAGAGAAAAGGTCCGTTTCTGAATAAATTTAAGAGCAAACCTTTTATTCTTGATACATTTAAAAAAAATAATTTTTTCACAACAATTTATTAAACTTTACTATCAAGTTGTGTCATTTAAACTATGATATATGAAGAATTAATTTTAATAGAATTAATAATATAATGTTAAGTTGTAAAATCTATAAATATCTATTGTTTTTAATTAAAAACTTAATAATAAATATTTTAAAAACTACACATAATATATATATATATATATATATATATAACCCACTTATGCTATGTACGACCATATCTCACTTTTTCCCTAAAATTATTTTTTAACTCCTATGATGTTCAAACAAGTATTTTGATAGGGTTGTCAAACGTGCCAACACAACTTGTAATAAACTAACCTATCATGGGTCATAGGTTAAACAAGTTGGCCCGTTTAAACCCACCTAACTAAAAGCCTAAATCTAACTCACTTGATGGGTTATATAGACTAGCTATGAGAAGGAAAAAAAATATTGATGTATATTCATCAACATTTTAATGGTCGAAAGGAAAAGCTTTAATCATAATCAAACTTAGGTCTAGATCTTGGCCTTTGGATTTGAAAAGCACGAACTCACATTTACACTTAGATAAGAAGTGATGCACTTAGGACTCATGCTTCAGATGAGTTTCAATGGCTAAAAGGAGGAACTTCAATCGTGCTCAAGCTCAATGGTCAAAAATAAGAAAGTTTTGATTAATGGTTCTATTTTTTTCAATTCTCTCTTAGTCATGCTTTAACACTCTTACTAATTGATGATTTTGATCTAAGCCTTTTAATGGACCACCTGAGAGTTTAGGGTAAACAAATTTAAAAAAAAAATTATATATTAAGTGGGCTAGCTTGTAAGTTATGCTAACTAATTCATTTAATTAGTAGGTTAGATGAGTTGAGCAAAAAATGATTTTATTAAAAAATTTTAAAAAGGTAATGAATGAGATATAATGTGAGTTAGTAGATCATTTGTCGCCTCCTTGAATCTTATTATTAATTTATACTATACATTTAAAAGGATAATGGATGATATATAATGTGAATTATATAATCGTTAGCAAGAGCAACGATTTGGATATATTTAATTAAATTGAAATGTGATGAAAAGTGCAAAGATGCTATAAGATGTAACAAATAACGCAATAATGCTATGAGATTATAAAATAAGTGTAGTAACACTAAAATATAAAAAGTATAATGACATTAAGATGTGAAAAGAGAAAAAATACAATAACAATCAAATGTGAAAGTACAATGGTACTAAAATAAGAAATAAGTATAATGCAATGGCATAGTAGAAAGTAACATAATATGCATTCTCACACAATATCCATCTAATGAGTTTTTAATTATTTATTTTTGAAGTTATATTTTTTGAAGTTGACTATTAAGTGAATGAAAATATTTATTTATATATTTATTTTTAAATTTATGAATTGATATTTTATTTTATTAGTGTTATTTGATTGTGAAAATTTTAAATGTGTTTATTTTTCCTTTTGCACATTTTATTATGAATATATTTACTAAATTAGTAATAGACTCACCCTACTCTTTATGTCTTTTTCTTTGTTCAAATCAACTAGTCAAGTAAAGTGTTTTGGAACTAGTGGATTTACCTAGACACATTGAGTAGATCCTTTACTAAATGATGATGATATAAGATTTCAAGACAACATGATTCCTATGTGTGAGGTTGGATAATATTGAGTCGTGTAAGCCTTGTAATAACTATAGTCTTTTGAAGATATTTACATTTTTTTTCATTGGCTTTTCTTGTTTTATTTTGAGAAGTGTTAGATATTGAATTTTAGATAATTATTTAAATTGGAAAACATCAATTTTTTAAGGGAAGTGTTGTCGATTTTTTGACAACTCTCAAATGGTCTTGATTGCATAATAAGATTAATATTTTTTATTTTGACATAGATTAATATTTTTTATTTTGACATAAAACCTTTAATTTATCTTAGTCTTTATGTTGGTTAAGTGGTAATATTTCTTGAGTTTATTAGACTAAGTTGGACTAAGTAAACTTAGTCTATTTGCTAGTCACAACTAAAATTTGGATTGTGAAGGTTTAACTCATTTTTAGTGAGCCGGCGTAATTAGATCTACTCACAAGCCCACTACTTTAGCCAAGAACCTTGATGTTTTTGTTTTAATAAATTCAATATATGAATATTTAACATATTGAAGCTATAAAATATTAAACGCGTTAGTAACATGTTTGATTTGTTCTTAAATTCACTTAATTTCCGAATAGAAAATTGGTCAAAGAATTAAGGGAAGGTTGTGAAAATTGCCATGAATAGTCTAATTTATTTTCCTCCATATGTTTTTGAACTTACTTTATATGAAATATCAATACCATTTTTGGGAGCTAATTATGAACATTATTTTTTTTTTTCTAAATCTGTTGCCTATGCGAAACTCAGTTGAGTTCATTAACCTGTATTATCTTTTAATTTAATGATTTGTATGTTAGCTATTCTACTATATGCTTTCTTAAATTGTTCAAGTTTTGACTTTAATTTTTATTAATTTTAAAATGTTGGATTGGATTTTAAATAAATAGGTATTTTATTTGTTATGGCCAAGAATGAATTTCTATTTCGTTTTAAAGTTTAAAATTATAACATAAATTAGTTATTATACATTAAACAGTTAAAGGGAAGTTTCTTGAGAGTTAATCCAAATTTATAGACCTTGAAGTCTTGTTTGTGGTTTAAAAGGCTAATATTCATTGTTTTGATCAACGACTTTGAGAAGAAAGGTTTAGACCACGAGATGATGCATAAGAGCAAGGACATATGGTCTACCGCTGTAGTACGTTATGATCAAACCAGTTTATATTTCCAAAGGATATTGATGATGGATCAAGTGAAACAAAAAAGGCAACGCAAAGACAAATGATTATTAAATTGGGAAAGTTACAATCTCAAAGCTCATTATCCCGTGGTATAATTCTCTGAGTTTTTTATTATCCTTCTGACCTTTACTCATTTTTTTTAATTATTCAATATATATATATATATATATATATAATGTAATGATATATATTTTTAACTTTTATCTTACAATTCACTTTTTAGTTCATTCAATTCATGTTGGATGTCTTATGCATGAACTTAATCTTTTACCTTCTTTGTCGTCAGGCAAAAATAACAGTCTAATCTTATTAGGGAGACATCGGTTTTTATGACCCCCCCCCCTCCAAAAAAAAAACCCCCACGAGTTATCAAGAAAATTACTTTTACGGTGAAAATTGTTCACCCACTTCTCACAGTGTTCAAACTCCATTACCAAGATTTGGATAGCTACTTTAAGATTTGACAAAATGTGCTATAAATCAGTCCAAGAACAACAGAATGAGACGAATTTAGATTGTTTTTGAAAAACTTACATCCATTTTATTAGTATTTATTAATCTTTTTAATAATAGTGCTTCAACTTTTTATAAAATCGACCATCCCTCGTCAAAAAATTCATGAAGCAATGAATACTACTAATTCTATCATGCGACCGACACAAACAAGAAAGAATATTTAGTAGAGAAAACCAAAGCCATTTAAATTTTCAAGACATGTTAATGAGGGACCAAGCGAAGCCAAATGAGACGATGACAAGACGGAAGATCAATCGATTAAGCCAGTTGCAATCTCAAAGCTCATCATCTTTTATGCTTGCTATCCCACATCTTCTACTATTGTTCTTTTCATCTTTTAATATACATATATTTATACATACACACGTATATACATCAACCACTTTAACTATCAATTAACTCAATCCTTGCCGCTATAAAACCCTGGTTAAGTTTGGCTTGCTATTTATAATGAGAAACTCTACTCTTCTCTTTAACTTTAGCCCATGTGGGACAAGAGTCAGAGCACCCTCCTCCTTTCTTGTTCATCGCACAGCTTCAACCACTAGCTGCGCTGCGATGTCTAAGTGGAACCGGTGACTTGCTTCACATGCTTCTTCTCATCAAAGAGCACAACCTTGTTGGAACTGGAAAAGAGGAGTCGTCGGACTCGCGAGTTCAGAGAAGCATGGATGGAATTGCAGCGAGAGAAGCTGCCTCCTTCTAGGAGCTTCTTCCATTCGGATTTGGTTCTCTTCTTCCCCCTTGTAGCATAGGCTATCATATGTAGATCAGATGCTATTCTCGTATCATCGAGTGCTCCTCCAGTCCCCTCTAGCTCTAACACCAAGTCCCCTATTTTTACCTTTGCCTTGCTTTTTCTAGGATTGCTTCTTAATCTGCACTTCTTCAGTACCTTCATGTACTCATCATCACTCCAATCATTCAACACCCACTGTCTCACACCCGCACATTATTATTTAATCTGACTTTTCTGTTATTTGTATAATGAAAATAATTAACATCTTACTTTAAAAACTGATATTGAATTATTTATTCTCCAACTCCACTATTATATTTTTCTCGAGGTTGTAAATTTTTTTGAATAATATATTAAAAAAATGAAATGAAATATTATATGAGGCATGTCCAAGTCACATAGTTATTTGCTTTTACATCAAAAGTACATATAAATAAATCCGGATTTTCTACTGAGTAATAGTTTTACACCTTCCAAATAAGGGAACTATCTTCCTTTTTTTTTTTTTTTTTTCCTTTCAATTGTTCTCCCGTGCTGCACAATAGGAAGTTTCATTTCCCCATAAAACTGCGCTTTTTGTGAGCTATTTTATAAAAATTTATGAAAGGCTTGTTATTAATAATTTTTTATTATTTAGATTTTTAATAATAATAATTTAGTGAATAATAAACTAATATTTTTATTAGTTTAATAACTAGTTTGATTTTAAAAAATATTATTTATTAATAAACTTAATGAATGTTTTATTATACTTGTTACTAGCCAAAAATAATAGTCCCATCTCACTAGGGATAGATATTGGATCATTAGGCAAAGAAAAATTTATTAGTCATTGAGAAAATTACCTTTACAATGGAAATTGTTCATCCACTTCTAAGAGCATGCAACGCCCATTACAAATATTTAAATGCCCACTCTTAAATTTGACAAATTTTGCTGTAAATTTGTCACAAATTTTTGGCTTAAAACAACAAATTGATATGAATTTGGATTATTTTAATATCAGCACTTCAATCTTTTATAGAATCAACCATCTTCTATCAAAAATTACAAAAAGCAAATACTCCTGATTTTACCACTCAGCCAACCTCAAATACTCTTGAGGATTATTTCAATAATGGATCCATGGGTAATTTGAAATATTACATTACCATTTGCTAATATGTTTGGTTTAAACCAAAATGGTAGTGTCAGTTCTGAATTTGGTATATATTTTGTTGACTTTGTTATTTGCTAATATGCTAGGTTTTGCCGAAGATGATAGAGTCAAACTGTAAATCTTGAACATGGTATAGATTTTGCTGACTTTGCTCATTCAAAACTAGGTACAATTGAATTGTTTTCTGTATAATACATTAAAAAAAAATTACAAATGAAATCCCGGTGCAACACCGACAACAAACTAGTTTGATAATAATTTCTGACAACCTGTACCATGAGTTTGGTGCACTTGAGCTACATTCAAAATATCTATTAAGATAATCAGAAATTTGAATGGATAGTGTAAATCCGTCATAAAAAATTTAAGATAATCAGAAACTTACGGGTCATTTTCTTTGGTCGTATATTTCTTGTAGCTGGTGTTGTTCTGAAATCAAGTTGCCATCTAACCCGAGACGTGGGCTCTAGATTCTTCTGGGCCACCAATGCATACAATTTATGGCTTTTGTATCCGCAAGGTGGGCCCTCAATGCTGAACCTTCCTTCGCCCGACTTGGTTACAGACAAAAACCAATGTTAATGATTGCCAAAAATATTATAACATTTTTTTAAGTTATAAATAAATATTAAAATGAAATTATTTTAATTCAAATAATTATTGGTGAAAATAAGATTCTTTTTTTTTTTTTTTTTGCCCTTTTGTAAGAAACTGGATATCTTGATAAAATAGCAACGTAAAATTGTCAAATTGGGTAATTAAAAAAATTAAAATATAATTAAATGGTTTTGTTTTGTTTTTTGGGTGAACTTGTTTATCCAACTTGTCTGATATCAGAATCAGACCCACCCGTTTCATGTGGACGCCGTTTAATGCCTACATTCTTCTCAATCATCAGAAGCTGAACTACTCTGTTGCCTACCTCACCGTAGGAGCTTATATCCCCTCACTTAGAACCAATTACGTCTACAATTCAAAAACAAATCGTTAGAGCAGGTTTATCCACGTCAGAATGTAGCAGACATATGTACGATAGACTCAGTCACCCAGTGAATCAACAACTAATATAAACGAGCTGCCCTGAAAGAACCAACTGGGCGAAACGCAGTGATCAGACTCAGATTCAGCTTCGGCTTCCTCCCTACTCAGCCACTCGGCTATGGCTTCCGTCCACAGCACCATACCTCCCCAGAGCTTCTTGTCTCTGTCCAAAACAAAACCTAAATCCAAACCTCATGCAAAATCTACGCCCCCACCGAATTTTCTGGGTTCAAAGATTTCCCAGAATTCGGTTTTCTTGAGAAACAAACGAACAGAAAACTGGGTTGCTGTCAACTCGGCGGTGGAGGACTTGGAAGTGATACCGGTACAAAGTGGCGATAGTACGGACCAGCAAGAAGGCATGGCGGTGGTGAGCCGGGTCGAGATGGAAGGTGGAGAGGGGGAATTGGCCACTCAGGTTAGTGGGTTTGGATCCAATGAGGGGGTTTTGTCGTTCGAAGGAGTGGGTGAGTTTCAAGGGTTTTCTTCTGCTTCAGCTTCGATTGGGGATGAAAGAAGGAGGGAGAGCGAGGAGGAGATGGAGAGGCTAATAGATAGGACTATCAATGCCACTATTGTGCTTGCAGCGGGTACTTTTGCTATCACCAAGCTTCTCACCATTGATAGCGATTACTGGCATGTAAGTCAACAACGCTATCCGCCGTTGGGTGTGTTTTCTTTTTAATTTTCTTGTCTGGAAAACGTGCTTGGGATTTCTAGACGACCGATTTGGTGTTCTCTGGTGAATTAGTGGCATTTGTTGCGTTAGAATTAGTAATTTGATATGATTTATGCTGAGAAAATGTGTTGAAGTCCACCCAATTTTGGTCATGTTGCACTCTTTTTTTTAGTGACACTTGGAAAAGCATTTTCTACATGAATTTTTGCTGAGGAGCGTCATGTGTTGGTTATCATTTACATGCAAAATTGAGTCTTATGATACCTCCATTCCCTTCGTAAATTTAAAAATTTGAAGTAAGAAGTTGACAAATTTAATTACAATCTTAAAGAAGTTTTCTGCTAGACTTATGTTTTGGCTACCATTTAGGGATGGACACTTTATGAGATACTAAGATATGCACCGCAGCACAACTGGTCTGCTTATGAGGATGCTCTCAAGACAAATCCAGTTTTTGCCAAAATGGTGATCAGTGGAGTGGTATACTCTGTAGGGGACTGGATCGCACAGGTGAGTTTGTATGGTTCTGGTACAAGTATAACTGAATCTCAATTTAGTCAAAAGGCAGTCTTTTAATTGATAATGGATCATGGCATACCCTGATTATTGCAGTGCTTTGAAGGAAAACCTCTTTTTGAATTTGACCGTGCACGAATGTTCAGATCGGGTCTTGTTGGTTTTACACTACACGGCTCTCTTTCTCATTACTATTATCATTTTTGCGAGGTAATTCATAGTTTTTCTTCTTCTTGCTTTGCTTGCTCCTTGAAATTGCAAATATGGTGACTTCCTAAGTGGCTTTCTCATTAACCAGGAGCTATTTCCTTTCCAAGACTGGTGGGTAGTTCCTGCCAAAGTTGCCTTCGACCAAACTGCATGGGCAGCAGTTTGGAACAGCATTTATTATACAGTTGTGGGATTTCTGCGCCTTGATTCTCCAATCAATATTTTTAGCGAATTGAAGGCAACATTTATTCCCATGATGACTGTAAGAACTTTCTGGCTTTTCCTATTCCTTCTTTATCTCCTTCCTTTGCTGTTAAGGCCACAGTTTGGAGGTTATTGGTTTCTTTATCTCCTTCCTTACCTATGAGTGAGGGAATTGAGGACCATACGCATTTTATGATGAGATATTTGACTTCAGCTTATGTGGCTCTTAAGTTTACAGCTCTCAGGTTTCATTATGTATGACTAATAATGACATATCATGTAAATTTCTTGCCCCTAATGCTTTCATGGATTTCTTTCCTTTCACAGGCAGGGTGGAAGCTGTGGCCATTTGCCCATCTTATTACTTATGGTGTGATACCAGTGGAGCAAAGACTTCTTTGGGTGGATTGTGTAGAGCTTGTTTGGGTGACAATACTTTCAACGTATGTTTTTATCTGGATTTATTTTTAGTCACTGAATATTAGAATTTCAACATTAATCAATCGGTGATAAGCTTGCTGGACGTGCATGTTATGCCTTCAGGCGTTAAACTTGAAGATATTCAAATCTTGATTAGATGGACTTTGTTATTCCGTATTGTCTTTTCCTTTTTGTAGTATTTTTATGGAGCGAAAGAATGAATTGGCAGAACTGGAGCTTGCATGAATAATCTGTGCTAGCTGGCAACTACACATTATTCTAGCAAAATATACATGAGATGGATTCTTGTATTAAAAATAATTGCTTTACAGATCCTACCAATTTGGTCTTTCGATTTGATTCCTGGGTTCTGTAATTCGTGCTTTTGTTCCTCCTCTTTAATTCTGGGAGGTGGGGGATGATTTTACCTTTTTATTATCAATTAGGATTCATCTGTGTTGTGACACTTGTGTCTACCCTTGCTCCATATGAACATCCTGCCATGTAGTTTCTTTGAGGCTGAATTATTTTAGCAGTCTAAACTAAAATAAGAAGATATTTCGAGCTTTTCCCACATTGTTTATGAGACAATATTTTGCATGGTTCTAACATTATTGATCTTTATTCTCAATAGTTACTCAAATGAAAAATCAGAAGCAAGAAACTCTGAGTTACCTGCGGAAGTGAAAACCACTGCTTCATCCGCAAATCCTCCTGAGGTACCAAATAACTGTGTGTTGAGTCTGCTGATATTGAATATTTATGTAGAAAAGTTTTTATGGTTACTTCTTGATTGCTTGATATCCTCTTTGCTTATGTTTATCAGGAGTAACCCAAGGAGATATGAACAGAGGCAATGAATAGGGGAAGATTGTTTCAGCTCAATTAGATTCTCAAGGTAGAGCAGTCTGCAAGATGCTTGATCTTGATTTGAACACAGATGCGTAATTCAGAATGTTGGAAAAGCTGATAATGTATATGTGTATATATTGCATATCTTGGTGACTCATGGATTTTGTGTAACATCAACTTCCCTGTAAGCATTACAAAGGGTAATTCTTGACTACTTGTATAAATATATTAATTCTTAGGGGAAGTTATACTTATCTACCTTAATTCTTCCTCTAAATTGTAATGTCTCCTCAATCTATAAAAGTCGCCATTGACCCCTTGAATTATTAGTGCGATTGCAATAACCTCCGAATCGTTTATTTAAGTGTATTCTTAATAAAAAAACTTTAGGTAGAAATAGTACTGCAAGGAGATATATAAGCATGATAGATACTTTTGAATAAAATTTACTTTTGACATACTTACATGTCTATTCCTTATTAACATGAACTATCTATTTTTCATACTAGTTGATTTCAAAATCTCTCATTCATATGTTTGTTCCCCTGCACACGCCCTCCTTCAAGAATCTTATTTGCAATAGAAATAGGATGAATATGGATTTCGCATAACAAACGACGTGTTGCAAGAAATAATGCCATTACCCCTACATCTGATAGTGTGAGCTGTTTCAGACGCCTTACTAATATGGGGACTCCGTTCACAACACAAAAACAATCAAAATTTCCCTTATTCTGTGGTAGCAATTCTTCGCTGAAGACGATAGATCATATGCTTCTGGAGCCTTCAGCCACATACGTGGGAAGATTCTGAAGATTATTATTTGACTTTTTTTTCCTTTTCACAGCTGGCTTCATACAGTGAGTGTTAAAAATTTAAGATCCCAATTGTAAAATATGATACCCAAGTCCGACGTGGAGAAATATGAGATTGGTAAGGTATCCATTTTGGATTTGATCAATGCCGGCTCTTCAAAGTGTAAGTATGACTGCAGATACGATACATTGAAATTTATGTACAGCCCTTAGTACTTATCGCAGGGGGAAGCCGGCACCTTGAAAGAACGACCATTTTCATGAATTGTTTGGAGTGGATTTATTTGCTTCTTCTCTTGCTGTATATAACTAACTCTTTGCCTTGCATACACAACAACTATCATGGTTGCTTCTATCTGTAAATTTTCCGCTTTCTTTGCCTTTCTCTGCCTCGCCCTTCTCCTCTTCTCTACTAACGGTTAGTCCCTCAACTTTGCTTTGACATTCAGAGAACGTACATGATTGATTTTGAAGTACAACTTTTATATGATAGAACTCACGAAACATGTGCAACAAATATTAATTTGTTAATAAGTTTATGCAAGCTAAGTCAATTTTTACTCTTCGTGTTTACACTCAAGTGACATACATAATACTCGATGTGTGTTGTAGAAATCGTGGCCCTCTATATAGGGGGACCAAAATTTCTTTTATTTTTTTAAAGATCTAATGAATTGTGCATTATGCAGCACCATGTTGAGCAGTAAAAGATTCACTTGTTAAGAAAGGGGGCTACTTGCCCTCACCCTTATTCAAATTTTTAATGTTACTTTCAAATCTCCAAAAAAGAAGTATGCACTGTACCTTTAGCTCTAGAGAAACAAAAAAGTATAGAAATAACATTTGGCAAGAAATAACTTAACAACAAGATTATAGTGATTTTAGTGAATAAGAGAGGTTGCGTCTTAAAATATAAGCATAATATTATGTATTTGATATTTCTTAACACCCGTATTTTTAAAAACGAATCAATAATCTCTCAATAATATCAATGATTGAAAGAAGTAAAAAAATCTTACACTTATTAGTTGATTGATTATTTAATTTGCTTATTATTGACTTTTCCAATTCTAACTCCAACAAGTGATAGATCATTTTTTGTTATGAACATTATAAAAAACATGTTTAGAAATAAGATGGAAAATAATTCTTACAAATTACATGATTATTTATATTGAAAGAGAGATTGTTGAGGAGCATAACATATACTCAATTATTAATAAAGTTTATGATATTAAAGAACATTGTATTCAATTTTGATAAATTACAAAAATATATGTTACATATATATATTTTGTAGTCTAAAATTTATACATACATAAACATATTACTCCACTCATAAGGTTTGATTTGGATGCAGAGGTGGAACTAGCAGAAGCAGTTTGTTCAAGGCCAAGTAGCACATGGTCGGGGATTTGTTTGATAAGTAGGCAGTGCTCTGATCAATGCAGGGCTAGGGAGGATGCTATTGGGGGTTCTTGTTATAATTTCGCCTGTATGTGCTACGTCAACTGTTGGATAGTTCAATTCACTTGTGGTCGTCCCAATGCTTCTTCTACTAAAACATCAGTAATGCTGAATGCCCAATCTAATTCTGTTCCTCCTGTGGGTGTTCTATGATTCTTTCTTTGAAAGAAAATAAACAAAACCTGGAAAATCTATCGGTTCGTCAAGTGGGTGTTTCCATGTTTCTTTCTTAATATGGAATAATGATTTGAGTTACTGAAAAATGTGTGTTTTATTCTTTTGTTTGCACAACATGTTTTATTAATTTAGTCTTTATACGACTTGAAATATAGTTTTATCATTGACTACATGAATAGTTAATCAAAAATATTCAACCAAGGTTCCTCCATTAAATCGTGAATTGTTTCTCATTTTAATTCAATGGTAGACTTAATTTTTATATCATTGGTTAACAAAATTCACAATAAAATTATATTGATAAATCTTAAATTATTTTTAAGAAAATAAATGAATATAATTATTGTTTAATAACTAAATCGATGGAACATAAAATTTTGGATGAATCCAAACGATAATTTACTCTGACGAACGAAAAGAAACTTGGAAAATTGCCGGTTGGATTGACGCTGTGAGTGTTTCTATCCCTCGTTCTTAACCAAAAAAAAAAGAAAATCTTGCAAACGTCTAGTATCGTTGGATTTCAATTTTGAACCTTTTTCTCTCATAATTCGATTTAATATCTAATGTAAAAATAAAAAAGGAAGATGATTGATAATCTTGAGAGTTTAGACTCCAATCTCCTAGCATCATTAGCATTTGATTTCTCATCCAATTTGTATATCCAGAGAACTTTGTATATTTACATATTATACGCAGACATAGCAAGAAAAATTAGACTAAAAAATGGTTTTTCATTCTTCAGTGGGGAAGATACGTGGCCATGAAATAGGAATTAAATAAAACAGAGTTGACTGAGTGCATTATTAGCAAAGGAGTGGGATCAGTGGACACTTCAGCCCCTTCCTGACTTTTTAATATGTTTCTTAGAGGTTGCATTCTGAGTTTTAGGTTGCATTTCAAATTCACATTTGAGATAAAATTTAACTTAGAACGTGTAAAACACTTTCTTTCATACTTTAGACCTTGACTCGGTAAAATAATATGCTAGTCATGAAAGAATTGAAATTTCAGATCAAAACATCATGTATGACGGTATGAACAATTCCAACAAAAATTCTTGAACACTCTTAGAACAGCTTATGTTATAAAATTACCTAATAGTTATTTGAGCACACTTGGGAGTTTAATAGAGCTTAATCATAATTTAACTTTTCATATATTAAAAAAATTCTAATTTATTTCGATTTAGAAGTTGAAGCTTTTTTTTTTCGGGGGGGGGGGGGGGGGGGGGGGGAATAACTGAGCTCAAAGTCCAAAAATGAAAAATAAACTAATTATAGTCACAGGATATGAAACTCCATAAAAAGATTTAAACTATGGAAGTTGAGACTCTAACGATCACATTCTAATATTTTAATATGGGAAATTATGAGTCACGCAACCTGTAACAATCCAAGTCTGCGTAAAATTAAAAGTAAAACTTACAATTTTTTTTTGCAAATCTTTTCAAAGTAGATATTTTATATTATTAAATTATTATTAGTTTTCAAATTAAATATTTTTGAATATCATAAAATAAAAAAATAAAATTGAATGATTAATGAAAAAGTGAAGGATGGATCTCCTGCAATGGTATGAGAAGATTATAGGAGATGCATTCAACGATTTGAGGTTTTTTTTGGATGATTAAAAAATTAATTAAAAGATAAAAATTTATAATTGTAAGGTTTAGAATTTTATTTGTGAAAAAATTATATTTTAAAATTTTTAATTATAAATAGTTATGATTTTTATCTTTTTAATTAATTTTTTCATTCCAAAAAATAAATAAAAAATTATATTAAAGGACTCAGATTTTATAAACTTTATAATAAAAGAACTTAAAAATCATAATTACTCTTAAAGACTATAATTATTAATACAATCTAAGGTATTTGTTATTGAGTTTTAAAAAAATTTAAAAAATTTTTTAAACTCAATAGTAATTTTTAACTGAGTATAATAATTGTAGTCTTTAGAAATAATATCAATTTTTAAATTTTTTTGTTATAAATTTTATAAGATTTGAATTTTTATATGTAATTTAAAAAAAACTCAAAAATATTGAATGCACCCTGTTGTAGGAACGACCCCAAGGGATCGATCTCGAAAAAGTACCACTAAAATAAAAATAAAGGCAGACGAGACATATATATATATATATATATATATATATATATGTATCTTAAAAAAAAAAAAAAAAAGAAGAAGCACGAGAGAGGAATTTGAGTTCTTATCGAGTGACAACAAAGTCAGCTATAAATATGGGTGCGACCAGTAAGTGGACGTAGTGGGACACATTTTTTACCTGGCGATGAAGATGTTGGGTGAAAAGGGTTTTGCAGCCATAGTTGTGGCTTTGGGTTTTCTTTTGGTTTGCGATGGAGGCAAGACCAGTAGTTTCGTTAGAAAAACTGAGTCTTCTGAGGACATGCCTTATCACAGTGATGTCTTCAAAACCCCTTCTGGTTATAATGCTCCTCAACAGGTAACCTACCCTCTCTAAAGGGCTCTGTTTTTGTTCGTTCACTTCAACATTTTCAATCTTAATTTAAATCAGTTAATGATTGTGTGTATAGGTTCATATAACGCAAGGTGATCATGTGGGAAAGGGCATAATAGTGTCATGGGTAACGATAGACGAACCAGGATCGAGCGAGGTGCGTTACTGGAGTGATGACTCTTCACACAAGAATTTGGCCAAGGGAAGATTCAAAACCTATCGATATCACAATTACCATTCTGGTTTTATTCATCATTGTACCCTCAGAAATTTGGAGGTATGTTACACTCCAAAATGTTGTTGATTACTAATCTATTAATGCCTTTTTTTTTTTCTTGGAGATGAAGAAGAATAAGAATTTTGATTCATATACTTTGTTTTTGTGCAGTTCGACACCAAATATCACTATGAGATTGGAATAGACCACACTATTCGCCAATTTTGGTTTATCACTCCTCCTGCTCCTGGCCCTGATGTGGCTTACACATTCGGTCTTATGGGTAACTCTATTCTATCAAAACTAATCTTTGCATTTCTATGTACTTCGTAAAATTCTCAGCTTGGTTACCAAAAGAAACTAAGTCAATAGAGGAGATGCTATCTCTTTTTAACAGTAGAATCTCCCAATAGGCCGACGTGGGAGGGTGTCATAGCCCTTAGGTTAATATTGAAAAAATAATTCTGAACTTCATTACTCTCTATATGAGATGTAACAATCTTCATATTATATATAAATATGTTAAATTATATGTAGCGTTTGAGTCGGTGTTTGAGATAATGAGGGTTTTGTTTGCAGGGGATCTGGGTCAGACATTTGATTCAAACAAGACTCTTGACCACTATGAGAAGAACCCGAAAAAAGGACAAACGGTGCTGTTTGTGGGAGACCTGTCTTATGCAGATAACTACCCAAATCATGATAACAATAGGTGGGATACATGGGGAAGGTTCGTAGAAAGGAGTGTTGCTTATCAACCTTGGATTTGGACTGCAGGCAACCATGAACTTGACTTTGCCCCGGAAATCGTAAATTCCCATTTGTAAATTGATTCGTTTGTTAATTCATTTAATTTTTCAAAGGAGGTTGCATTTATTTAGAATTGATGATAATATGTTTCAGGGTGAAACCAAACCTTTTAAGCCTTTTCACCGCCGGTATCAAGTCCCTTATAAAGCAGCACAAAGTACTTCACCCTTCTGGTATTCCATCAAGAGAGCTTCTGCACACATCATAGTATTGTCTTCATATTCAGCATATGGTAATACTTTTCAGTTTTCACCCAATTGGTCATTTTTTTCATGTTTTATAAATAACATTATGGTACTTTGATCCTCCTAAACACAAAGCATCAGTCTTTTTTAAACTTTTTAGGGAAGTATACCCCCCAATACCGATGGCTTCAGGAGGAACTACCAAAGGTGAATAGGACTGAGACATCTTGGTTGATCGTTCTCGTGCATTCTCCTTGGTATAACAGCTACAACTATCATTACATGGAAGGAGAAACCATGAGAGTCATGTTTGAGCCCTGGTTTGTTCAATACAAAGTTGATGTCGTCTTTGCTGGTCATGTCCACGCCTATGAACGATCTGTAAGTGTTACCGCTCTCTTGCTTGCTATGTTCTACTACTTTGAAGGAGAAATAATTTATTTTTGACATGTTTATATGGTCTACTTACTCTTAGACATGACATGGACCAGCATATTTATATGTTTATTTATGATTGATTTGCTCTATTTCTACTTAAGAATTTTTCTCTCATATTAACTATAAAGCAAATATATTTCCAACATGTATCAGATACTCTGAGACAGGACATGGCATTATATTATGAGTGTCTGAATTTGGTTGTAACTAAATTGTTTATGTATTAGGAACGAGTGTCCAACACAGCATACAATATAGTGAATGGACGTTGTGGGCCAGTGAAGGATCCGTCGGCTCCTGTGTACATAACCATTGGAGACGGAGGGAACATTGAAGGGCTAGCTAACAAGTAAGAATTAGAGTGTTGATTGTTTGTTTTGAAATATTTGAATGTTAACAATTGTGGTGTTATTTTGTGTTTCGTGGCGCAGCATGACAGAGCCACAGCCAGAGTACTCAGCATACAGAGAGGCTAGCTTTGGGCACGCCACTTTTGAGATAAAGAACAGAACACATGCCTACTATAGCTGGCACAGAAATCAAGATCAATATACTGTGGAGGCCGATTCCATGTGGTTTTCCAACAGATACTGGCACCCCATTGACGATTCTACTACTACCCATTAGTTGTTTCCTTTCCTACTTTTCTTTTTCTGTCTTCCCTTCTCCCAAGTTGTTTAGAGTTTTGCTTTTCTGCTTATCTTAATCTAGAACAGCTTAAGTAGTTTTGAATTCCATAGTGCGTACAGGTGAAATGAATATCTCAAATAGATGTTAGATTCAATTAAATTCTTCATAGATTTAGTTCAAGGATGACAAGCACCATAGGATGGGATGGAGAGTGTTTTTTCGTTTCTTGTCTCTACCATCAATTGTTTTGTTTTTTTTAATTCTCAATCCTCATCATGGAGGAATTTTTTCCTATTTTCATTTCTCGTGTCACCTAGGATTCTCACTAAAACTCGGCAAGGTGCTAAGGAGAAGCTTCTAATATGAGATGTGGGATTTCTAAATTCTAACATGATAAGATTTTTAGGTTTTTTTAATGTTTTAAATTCTAGAATGGATACATTATCTCATGTCTTAACAAGACAAGAGATATGATTCTTAGTCTTGAGCTATCGTCAAAAAGATATTGTCTTCCATCCTCATTCTTATTGAAAAATATTCTTCAAATATGCATCCCTATTCTCCGTAAAGATCCCAATCTTGAAAAAATTTTGCCATTCTTATTTAGTTCTCAATTCATAAGCCCTCTTCTCCTTTACCTTGTTACATGTTTTCGTGCGTGCTGTATCATAGGAAAAAAAAAGAAAGAAAATAAAGATTACAAGGGAACACTACTGACATTACCTAGAACTTCATTCTTTTTCAGTATTAGAACAACGAAAATATTTGTCGTTATAGTTACCGATAGCTAAAGGATACAGAAGTAAGTAGTTCGAAAATGGACACCAGCCAGAGTGGCCATGTTTTTCCTGGTGACTATTCGTCATTGCTCTTAGCTATTTATGCCTTTGAGCTCCAAGTTTCTCTGCTCCTCCACATCATGGCTCCATCTCTTGTGAAGCTGTCCACCTTCACTGCTTTCCTCTGCCAGTGGTTAGTTTCCATGCATACATGAAAAATTCTATGGTGCCCTTGGGGTTTGTTGTCAAAATTTGTTCACTAGATGAGTTATTATTGGTCTTTAAATTAATTATTAGATAAATCTCCTTGTCAAAATTTTTTCACCTAAGCAGTAGTACATACCAGTGGCACCATATAATTCTCTTGCATACATATATATGAAATTTAAGCATGTCAATTCTAAATTACACAAATGCATTTGTCAAGGTGCATACTGATATTAACTTCAGTTTCAAGTTGTCAGCAATCATTTATCCCATCAGAGAATTGAACCTCTAAAGTTCTAGATACTATATCATTTACCAACTAAATCCAAAAACTTCAAAACTTTTTGAGAGAGTTGATCCTTGAAACATTGTCTCTCTCGACTTCTATGTATTCAAAAACAAGAAGAGCTTTTTGGTTTGTGAAAACATTTCCAATCTTCATTTCCTATTTTCAGTTCTTAAAATTCGACAGTTTTTTTTGTTTGGTGAATTTATTTGCTAGTTTTTATCACGTAGAAAATATGCTTGTTTTGTGAAATTAAATCAAATTTACATAAATGTTATTTGATTTTAAAATTTGATTATCAATATTTGTGCAATTATTTTAGTTTTCTTTAACAATTATTTTAGTCTCTCTTATAAAATTGTAAAATGCCACTGATTATTATGTTTAACTGTTGAAAAACGTAAAAAATATTTTTAGAAAATATTTTCTCCTAAATTATACCAAAAGCTTTTTCAATCATATTTGTTATTTTTAATGAAAATAAAAATATGAGTAAATTATACAATTTTTTCCTAAAATAAAAAGTTACTCTACATTCTAATTTGATTTTAAATTTTTTTGGAAGAAAAAACCTTATATTAACCCAAATATATATTTTTTAAAAACTGAAAAAAGTTAAATAGAGGGTATTTTGATTAAAAAAACCTAAAATTAAATTAAATTATGAGGTAATTTTTTGTTTCAAGAAAATTTTTTATGTATTTTTAAAAATAGAAAAAAAAGGAAAGAAGTTTATATAATTTCAACGAATATAAAAAGAGGGGTCTAATTTAGTCTAAAAAATAGAAAATAAGGAAACCAAAGGCACCCATGTATTTATTTTGATTTTTGCTATCCTGATCATATGCTGTGGAAGCAGCACCTTGTAAAAGCCTAGCAGATTTTTGAGAGGCTTCTGCGCGGGTAGTAACACCTGTAATAAAAGGTGCATAGAAATGGAGGGTGCTGTAAATGGAGCATGTGTTGATCAGGGTTCACCCTATATTTGTTACGGCTACTTCAACTGGTAACCACTCAAAATCAACCTCATTTTCAACACGGTCAAATAATTAAGTGCTTCAGCTTAAGCTTATCACCGATGCTAATTACTGTACTCATCATTTCTGCAATAAAAACTTTCATCTACTGAATCATGTTCGGAGAAAGGGATGATCCTCGTGTAAACTATAATGCTAGTAATTTCTGGTTAATTTGTTATGGTTGTATAGAAAGAACATACACAAAGTGCTCTCACAGAAAGGAACACAAAAATCTTTCTAGTCAAATACCATGATTTTGTATGAATGTAGAATCAAGGAACAGTAGAGATGATATGCTAAGTAGACCATGATTTTGTATCATTTGACGCCACTTTTATTGCTTAAATGCTAAGTAGTCCTAGATTTTTACTTCCAAAAATTGCAAAACAAATTCAAATTAAAAAAAAAACTACACCAACAATTAGGGCTGTATATGGGTAAGGTCAGGCCGGACATTTAGTAGGATCGATGTACTGCTCGATTAAGACATCGAACTTATTTTTATGCTCATAACCTGGTCCAGTCAAAACAAATCCGATTTTATGTTGGGTTAGGACGGGTTAGAGTTGCTCAGAATTTTTTTTGTTTTTTAATAAATTAATACTTGTAATATAAAAATATTTTTTTACAAACTTATAAGTATATATTTCAAAACAATAAACCTTTAAAACTCTTATATTTTTATTAATAAAAAAAAATAATCTAGCATTATCAAACAAAATATAAGTTATACTAACATAATTAAATTTAAGTAAATATATGTATTTTCGTTATTCAACAAAAGAAATATCAAACAACATATACATCAATAATAAAAATAATTAAAAAGTATGGAAGATTTGTCTAGGTAATAAAAATTATAATATGTAGAGAGAATAGGATAAAATGAGAATTATATATATATATATATATATATGATGGCAAGATGTTAATAATAATAATAAAATAACTATTAGAATAGATTGGTTAGAACATACCTTCACCCGTAACTCGATCCGACTTGATATAGTTTTATTTAAAGTTTTGTCCATTTATATTTTTGGCTCAACCCGATTAAACCAGGTTAGGGCGGATCCCCAGGACATATTGGGTCAATGAACACCCCTACCAACAATGCTAAGTAGTCCTAGATTTTTACCTAGAAAAATTGCAAAACAAATCCAAATTAAAAAAAAAAAACTACACCAGCAATTGTTTTCATTAATTTGCTCTTGGCGTTTGAGTTCCAACTCCAACAATGGCGGTATCTCTTATGAAAGTTTCCACCTTCACTGCCTTGCTTTCTGCTAATTTCCTTCACCAATGGTTAGTTTCCCAATCACTTCAACGTTGATCCTAAATGAACAAAAATCTGCAAATTATTGGCTTTTTTTTCAATGTATATAATCATTTTGAAGATCCCTCCTTGTCGGACACAGACACTTTATACTAAACTAGTGGAACTTTTTACCTACAGATCTTGTAGAATCTGCTGCTTCAATCATCTTTTGTTTTGTTTTGTTTTTTGTTTTTAATATTGAGCAGTGATAACTGTGGAAGCAGCACCTTGTAAAATACCTATAAGCGTTTGCAATAATGGCAATTCCTGTGAAGGGAGCTTGTAGCGTAATGTATCTAAGATATCTTTGTTTTCGCTACTACAACTGTGCTATGAAGAACTGAAAATCCCATACTCTAATTTTTACCACAATCAAATAACTAACCAGTGCTTCAGGCCAAAGGGCCGTTCACCAGTGCCAATTTATGTATTCATTTTTTGTGCATTAAAACTTTCATATGGTTGAATGCAAGTGTCAGTTTTTTATTAAGTTCTTAAATTGGTTTATTCTTTTATTAATTACCTTATAGGCTTAATACACCAGTGATAAAAATCACAAAAAGCTGCAATTCATTTTGTGACTGAGCTTCTCACCACAACTTGGAGGTATTTGGTATTTTGTTTTCTCCCGTTTTCAAAGAGTCAGCGTAACCGTGTTATGCTGCCCGGAGAACATCACAAAATAAATGTCTACAAAACCAACACAAACTTGTGGAAGTGGCCACCAGAAATATCAAATTCTTTTCTAAGAAATTTTTTTTTAAACAAAAGGGTTTCTCGCGAGAATCTCCGTATTCTTTAAATGTGTGACTAAACTCACTTAAAAGTACTGAGATTATTTCTCCCCACAAATGTTTTTCCGCGAGCTTAACCCTTCGCGTTGCAGAAATATAAACACATACATTCATGAGCAACTAGAAGGCAGAAAATGCTGCAGATGAACAAGGATACGATCGACAGAGTCCTATGCTCAGCTTGTGAATAGATAAACATTTTTTAAATTGTCAAATTCAGAAGGCAATCTGCTAATATTGTCACGACATACCAGAAAATCATTGAAAAAACGACAAATGATTTGTCTTATTAGTACTTAAAAGTACGGAATGTGTGTGTGTGTGTGTGTGTTTATAGCAAACATGGCTACTTCTCATTACCTTTTTCGCCTTCCTCTGCCTTACCCTTCTGCTTAGTTACTGAATTTATGAAACATATCTTAAGAAGCATAACTGATATCATCCCTCTTCTTTTAATTTATATGCAGAGATGTTTTATGGTGGAAACAAGAGATCACAAAATAAAGATGGAATCCAAATCAAATCCTCCTAAAAGTAGAGACTTTGCTATCTAAGCATCTATTTACAACATCATTGTTGTTATTACCACAGCGAACTGTGATAAGGTAAAGAAAGATGAAATGGAGCCCCAGTTTCCGGTTTGAAAAATTGCGTTTCCTCTGTTTCAAATATAAGCTACTGGATCCAATTTCAACGAACTCAGATGGCCAATAATATCAAAACACGGCATCATTATAATGTATATATATGATACAGAAGAAACACCAATTGGATCAACCATAAAAGTACCAAGGGCTGTGTGTCAGAGTTCGGAGCAAGAAATGCATATGACAGCTAAAACCCCACCAGCGGAATAAGGGTAAGAAAAAAAAAAGGAAGAAAGGAAAAAAAGCATATACAAGTAGCTCATTTTAGCTATAAACGAACAGATTGTGGATCTGAAACTAGGGAAATAGCACCACAAGAATAAGAAACGCTTCATCTCAAAAGTTTATAAGTTTTGAAAGAGAAAAGGGTTAGAAAGAATAGTGTCATCTAATTAATTTCAGTGAATACTCAAACTCAAATTGTACAATAATCCAAGACTAATTTCACTGAACTTATAGAAATTAGACAAGAACAAAAAAAGGGGTTAAGCCATGGACATTTGAGAGAGCCTGCTCGGAGTGGGCCGGAAATTCAACAACCTGAAGCCGAACCGCCGTGGTGGCGGCGGCGTCAGTGCCCTCCTCAAGATCTCTTTGCTGGCCGGACGCTTCTTCAGCCTCTCCCCCGGCGGCACTAGATACCCGTGACGAGCACACCGGACCGAACCGGGCCGGTTTGAGCATGTGCAGGCCGGGCGGGTCCTCGGAGATGTCGCCAAGTACCCATTTTTATGACCAAAGCTAATCTTTTGCTCTATCTTGTCTACGCTGATCGACAACTTCCCTTGAATCTGTGAGCTTTCTAGGTTCTGCATCTGATGGGTACTCTGCATTTCGGAAAAGTTGTGGTTTTGAGTTCAGAAAAACTCGTAGACTTCTATGGCAAGAAAGGAAGACCAAATTGAGGACTTGGTAAATGGCTGTGGAAACGAAGGCTCAAAGACGGAATCAGGGGGAGCCAAAATGTTTGACCGTATTTATTTGGGGTTCTCTGAATTTACTCCTTCTTTGAAATTCGAACGTTGATGATGATGATTCGATTGGAATATACGAGGAGGCCTTCTCTCTTTCCTTCTCTGTCACGTTTAGCAGCTGGAAGCAGTCAGAGTGAGGGGGAGAAGAAAACGTTCACAAAATGCTTTAATAACTGGCAATGGGCCATCAAGCCCACTTGGCATTGATGTAGGCCACAAGATATCTATCAGGATATTATAATTGAGAAGAATCACTGAATCAGCAATCACGCTCCACTTCTCTCTAGAACTGGAAGGATCAATTTCAGCTCACAAAATGTGCAATACAGCAAAATCCCATTATAAAAATCTTAGTCGGCTCATCGTTGGGCATTTTGGGTCATGCTTGGACCTATCTTCGGGACCAAACCAACCCATTGACACCTACGAAGACGGATTCTCTATTATTCATTTTTTTATTTTGGGGACAAGGACATCCTGGCTGCAGCTTCTATTTCCTGTATAGATTGATATTTGATACACACACTAGGGTCCGGAATCTTTGCAAAAAACTGGAAGGCATAGTACAAGCTTTGTGATTGTCACACTTTAATTTAATGTGGGTTTTAATTAGTCTTGCTTTCTCTTTTTCCACAATGATGCAGGGTATATTATATCTTGCCATCGCAGGGGAAGGCCTAGTGAACAGTGGGGTATGTGTAATTTTATATCCTTATAGGTGGTGGTGGGTCAGTGCCAAATTTGACGTCATGCAGTTGCAAATGATGCTAATTGAGCTTGACTTTATTTTTTTGGTTTTGCATAGCTATCAAGGATTGGGGTCTATTATATATCTATCTTTTGCAGGAGTGTGGTTGGCTGGATGCGAGCTCATCATCTATCAAGACCTATTTATTTCTGGTAATTAAGTTTCATCCAAGAAAAAGATAACCCAAATTGATGCCAATTCCACCGTCAACTTTTTGCCACAAGTCAACAACTAGATCTATCTCCATGATCAAAGCCACACCACCTCACAAAATTTCTTGATCCTCTTCTGTTTTTTGGACCATCAGATATGACCCCCAGATGAGGATTAAAAGTGACTTAAATCACAAGGATTGATTTAGTAGTGAAAGCAGCATACGATGTGTATATATATATACATTAATTTATTAACTTCAATTCTAGTCAATTTCTTGAGATCCGGACTTAAGGAATTTTTTTTTTTGTGATTCTTTAATTCTAGGGTGAATAACCCGCACACACTTTATCACGTTGGGAGAATAAATCAGTTGAAATATACAGAAAGCATCTGAACGTGACAAAAAAGACTTAAGTTATTTAATTGCTGGACGAAATATACGCACTCACTTTATAAGTGCTGGACGAAAAAAGACTTAAGTTATTTAATTATTTGTTATTAGGTTTTTTTAATTAAAATTATAGCATTTAAATAATTTTTTGAAAAATGTTTTATAGTATCACTTATGGCATGTGTCATTGTCTAAGTCCGTGACAAAATTTTATCCTTTAAACTAATAAATAATATAATTTAAATACCGATAACTTATTTAGTAAATAAAACTTTGTCCCGTAAGCTATAACACAAATTATAAGCAGTACCATAGACGAGTTTTTTTTTTTAAAGAATCAATCATTGAACTATAAAGATTATCTACTTTTATTGATGGAATTAATAGTAAGCAGCTACAAATTTTATTTAAATTTTGTAAAAAAAAGAAGAGTTGATTTAGATGATAGGGGACAGGCGGAAACAGTATACACTTCTTATGCGAGTCCTTGAAAATTTTCTTTACCATACAATTTAATTAACAGTAATCATTACCCGGGGATTGGGCAGGAATACAGGTAGGTTATGTGGTTAATATCATTAATAAACTTGTTTCTAATTTACAGATGAGGTTTCATAGACTTTAAGGCCGTGAAAGCATCACCCACAACTCAAGGATATATGAAAGGCAATAATAGTTCAATTCTCGGTTATGATATCTATTCCCAAAATAAGCACAAAATGATGCTAAATTTTTTAAAGTTGATTTGTATTGTTTATCGAGAAAGGAATGCAATTAAAGGGCATTTAATTTTTGTGGTTTTAGGATAATGATTCCTTTAGATGATAGCAGGAAGAATGGTCCCTTAAGAGTCAGCAAGAAAGAAAAACTAGCTGCTTGTGAGGTAGACTTTGTTGTCTACTTGTGTGACCTCATGGGTCATGGAATATACTTAAACTATGTCTTATCACTCCCACGAAAAGAAAATGACACCCATCCTCAAATATCTTTGATACCCTTTTCAGATTTAATCCAAGTTGGTGTGTGGATAAGAAGGTAAAGAACAATGGACTTTCTAATTCGTACTCTTCTTCTTCAATATAGTTTTCTAGCTTTGCTCCTCTCATCATTAGTTCTTGTCCAGCTTATATACAAACTTTGCATTTAACATCAGGTTTGAAAATGTATATTATAATAATATTAATTGGCTAGCTGTCAGGAAAGAGATGTATCCAAAACCATCTCTTTGTGATTGGTTCCTCATTAATTTTTCAACCTGCTGCTTAATTCTATCCTTAGATCTGAAGTGAACTCCCTACTTGATGTTCTCTTCCTTTCTCAATATTAATCTTTTATGTCACTTTTGGGATTTGACAAAAGTAAGTTTCGTAATCACTTATTATGCGAGTTTAAACTTTTCTGATACCTAGAGTTTACATTAATATATAGTCATCCTTACATTGAAGTGTCAATCGTGTATGTTGTGAAATTGATAAATGATCAATGAGTAACCTATCATCTTTTCCGGCTTATTAATTTTAAAAAAAAAAAAAAGTTGACAAAGTTTCTTTCTTCTATTTGATGCTGTTACTAACGAAGTGGTATGAGAATTCATTTGATATTTTCTAACAAAGTGTCATCTAGAAATTGGCTGGGTGCATGTCAAATTGATTGGGTTGGGGGTAAGTGTCAAATTTTCCGCCGGTGATATATGTAAGTTTATTATAGGTTGCTGCTAGCTGTATTGGAATAGTAATGAAAATGAATGGTTATAACATTGAGATATGAGGTTGTGCGAGCAAAAGTCGATTTTAGAACGGAATAAATAAGGAAACAAAAATAGACAGCATAAAAACTAGTTCCTCCTAATCATATAGAATCATTAACATCACAACAAGAAGCTAGAAATCTTTGAGACTTGGAAAATATGACAAGCTTAAATCTTGTATAGGCAGTGCATCATGATCGATCCACTTGAGCATAGTTCCCGAGGCATGTATGACATTTGTTCCAATAACAATAACATCATATTGAGGATAATATGTGGATATTGTTATAATTATTATATTGTCGTTATATATCAAACTTCAAAATTGAGTTATAACTCATTAATAAAACTTGCTAATTAATTTTTATTCATGAAATAGAATTCTTTTAACATAATACAAAATCAAATTATAACCCATCACTTACAAATTTGTGTATCAAAATTATAGTTGCTAACAGAAGGATATAAATGTGAACAAAGTTGCACGAGAAGTCTTCCTATATGGCATAGGAAGTGGTGAAAATTATTTGATAACAAACAGATTAATATTGCATACTATATATATGTATCTATATATATATATATGTATGTATGTATTTACATATGCGTTTGCTTGCATGTTCTAGGATTGTAGCTGATTTAGATCCCTCAGGAATAATTCTGGGTAAAAGGATAAAGATATGAATAAGACTAATAACCTTCTAGCTAGCTTGACGTACGCGTCGACTGAAAAAATAATGATCTGCCATGTAACTTAAACATGCTTAAAATCCTTTTACTGTTGTGCTAGCTTAATCTTCATTAGGAGCTGAGATTATACAGATAAAAACCAATCAAAATCAATGTCATGAACAAAGTATAGACAAACCATAATCACCATTTGCTTATTAAGTTCTTCTGCATCCATATCATCAGAGCTCTACAGTATATACAGGGATGTCTAGTAATTGTTGCATGATCCTGAAGCAAAGACATACATATAACTTTTTAAACTTTCTGGTCTATTGAAAGTTGAAACCCTGATTTCCTTTTCGTATGAATAAAACAAGCAAATATTCATATATATGTATAAAGGCTATATATAAGTTTGCTTAAAAATATCCATGGCCTCACCTTATGTGTCACTTCCTTCAGCTAGAGCAATAGTAAGCTAGCTAACCCCCTCCAATGGTCGGAAAGAGTTCATTTTGAGGCTATATATCTACTGGATTAGTCTTCTAACTTGCTTCCAACAATTCCTAAGAGCCAAAATCTCAGTATAATAAACCATTCAAATCTCTTTAGTCTGATTTCCTTCTAGCACCCTTCATCCATCAATACTATATCATCATTCATACCCAGAAATTAAAATAACTCCAAATCGACGAGCTATAAGCCTAATTAAGCATACCAATTCATTCCAGATATTGAATATGGATATGAGCTTAGCATTGTCTGGTGGTGCAATGAAGGAGTCTGAGGAAGCTGGTTAAACAAGGTGGCTATGGAATTACTACCAGCCCCATTATTATTATTCTCATCCAAACCCAATCTTTTTGTGCCATTCACATCCTCCTCTTCATTAATGTTATTCCAATACAGCGACGACAGTGTTCGTTTCGTGTTTGAATTAGAGGCAGTCGACGCAGTCATGGCTGGCACAAAAGGAAGCTGAAGATCTACGTCCTTATTGTTGCTGCTTGTTATAACCCCTTCCAGTAAGTTTTGGTCATGATGATTCTCCAGCAATGCGGTTCCACCATAGCTTATTGTGGACATCTTCGAAAGGTGAAATCTCGCATTCATTTGGCCTACGTTGATCGAAGGAGCCACCCCTCCAACTCCAATCATATCTTCCATTGGATCGTCCCTTTCATGCGCCATAGGTGATCTCTGTGTATTGGTCTTCTTGTAGATTCGGCATAGCACCCAGTCATCCAGCTAGAGTGCACCCATAAAAAATTAACCATATTAATTAGGAACTAAATTCAAAACCCAAGTCAAAATTAAAAATAGTTTGTGTGTGGAAAAAGAGGTTACCCGTAGAGAGTTTTTCTTGTTGCCTAAGTCACAGCCAGGAGGCTTATTGTTAGGCTTATTATCAGCGAGGCGATACTCGTGCATGATCCAATTGGTTTTGATCCCTCTTGGGGGCTTCCCTCCGTAAAAAACCAAAGCTTTCTTCACCCCAACCTTCTGATTTCCATTAGATGTGAGCACGGGCTTATCAGTCCCCGTGGCTTTCCAATACCCAGATGTAGCCGCCCTGTTTGGTCTTGCTCCGTTCGGGTACTTCCTGTCCCTTGGGCTGAAGAAGTACCACTCTTGCTCCCCAAACGCTGCCTTAGCTGCAAAAAATCACCAAAATCAAACTCACATCACTTCCAGCATATAAATTACTCAATATTTTAGCAATAAAATAGTATTATTCATATAAAATATGACGTGTTTAAATTATTTTTAAATAATTTAAATATTATATATCTTTGTCACGTCTAGTCTCTGTTTCTTAGAATTGGACGTACCAGGGAGTTCCCATGGGTCGAACTTGTAAAGGTCGACCTCGGCTATGATGGCGACGGGGAGGGGAGCGGAGGAGACCTTCTTCTTGAGGTAGTGAACGACGAGCTCCTCGTCGGTGGGGTGGAACCGGAAGCCGGGTGGCAGATTCGGTTGCTGCGAACCGGAGGATGAGTCGGTGCTCTCCATATACAGCTAGCGGCTGCAAAAGCTTCACTTCCCGAGAGTTAAGTAGGAATGGTACTTATGGAGTATGCTTATGGCTTCCAGGGAGGAAGAAGGAGAAGAAGAGCATGCTAGGGGAAATGTTACTAGTTTTACTCTCACATGTATTACCCCTCAAACAAGAGGGCGAAGCCCATGTTTTATATGGGCGAGGAGTGCTCCGTCGCACGTGGTGTTTGAAGGCATGCAAATGATCCCATGCAAACATGCCCACTACAACTCGCCAGGACCCTCAATAATATCATGACGTGTCAGAGAAGCAGGGGCTGATTCGTCATTTGAGAAATAGAGTATTAACTGACTTGACCTTGATTAGTGAAATGGTGCGGGTGCAAGGGAAGAGGTGGGCACCTGATGATGACTCAGACTGAAATTCTGGCCGTTGCGAAGCTGACACGTCAAATTCGAAGACATGGAGAGGCTGACACGTGTGTGGGGTCCATGGGCCACAGGAGAAACTGTTGGATTTTTCAATTTTTTTTTTGGGTGGTGAAACAATAAAGTAAATGGTGATGGAGGGATAAGTAGTGGAGACATCTCATGCTTTTAGGTCTGTTGGACATATATCAGCACCAAGCGATGTAACAAAATTAAATTTACCACCATTCCAACACAGTGGGCCCCAGCATGACCCCATGTCAATCCTACCAAATACATCATTATAGTGTCATGCCATATGCCTGATCGTGGATTTTATATAATGATATTCTATCATGAAGACATCCTTTTCCATACTATATTGTGTATAATAAAAAAAATTAATACAAAAGAATGAAAGTTAAATAAAAATTCTTTTAATTTCCTTTCTTTCAAATTTTCTCTCAATTTCTTAAAAAAACAAAGACAAAAGAAGAGAGAGAGAGAGAGAGTGAAACCTACTCACTCTTCTCTTTCTTTTTCCTTCTTTTCTATATCTATCTGAGTTGAAAAAAAATTGAAAATATTCTAATACAGCGTAAGTATGTATGAACTAGGATCTTCTACTATGCACACCACGTAAAATTTTAGAGGTAAGAAAATTTAAACTAAAAAAATAAAATAAAAAAGTATAAAATGCCTTTTTTAAGCATCACAGCACAAACAACAGAGGATTCTTTGTAGAGTGTGTAGAGGGTCTTTTCTCTCTCTTCTTACTTTAGCTTTAATTCCTTATATTTACCTAATAAATGAATCGAGTAAATTTGGAGGGAGAAATATCTCTTTTCTTCTCCAAATATATTTTCTGCATTTAGTATAAAAATACAAAGGATCCAAATTTTCGTCATTTAATGTCAAATTCTTTACAGTTTTTTACGATAAACTTCTCATAAAATTGGAGAGAAACATAAAAAAGAAAAGAGAGAATAGGTAAGACTGACCAAATGAGCCCCATACAATGTCTCCCACTCTCCTCTTTTTTAATCTCTCTAATTTTATAGAAAATTTGTGAAACCAAACTTGATATGATTATTTTTTTTTTCATTAATTTCTCTTTTTTTCCTCTCTTTCTTTTTCTTAAATTGAGTGCTTCAATTTAACTCTTAAATTGAGAGAACATGGACTTACACATGCACTCATCACAGGAGTTATTTCTTGCAAATATGACATGAGTTATTAATTATTTTTAATTAAAATTAATTATCAAAATTTTCGTATTATAATTAGTGATATTTTTAGATCTAAGTAAAGTTTTTCTCTGAATCATTTTAATGGTGCGCAATCTCTAATATTAACTTTGTACTTTGACAAGCAAAATCAGAAAAGTTATTGCGATTGGTTTTATTTCCATCAGTTTTATTTTAAATGATTTGAAGATGCCATTTGGTTTATACATTATCTACACTTGACCACCCCATCTGTGAGTGATAATGAATCAAATCACCATGAATTTATTAAATTAATTAATCGATCTAATTACCACAAGTTGTTTAGACAATATCACATGCAATTTTTTATTATGTGAAAATAGATTGTGAGAAATTAGATATGAGATAATTAAGAAATTAATGTAGAAAAAGGATAATGGGACAAATCAATAACCATATGCGAATTACCTTGTTTCTTCCTAAATAAAAACAACAGAAACAAAATTGATGAGCAAGGGTCAACCAAAGACAATATACCATATAAAATTTATATGTATGATTGCGATATGTGACTTACAATATTTAAAGACTCCTTACTATATTTGCCATAAAATATTCAATTCCACTTTTATGTGTTAAAGGGCTTGGGCTACTAATCTAACCAATTATGTATATTTTTCTATTATAAATTAATTGATCAAGACATACTAGGTATTCATATCTTCTGATTATATGATCCCCCAGCATATTATAATAGTTAATGGAAATGAACTTATTCTGTGCATACGAATAAAATGTTAATGCAAACTAGATGGTACTTCAGTATCATTAATTTCAATAAAATTTAAACCATGCATTTATTTTAAACTTAATAGCATATTCAATTAGCTAGCTAAACATTGAAACTATGCATTATTTCATTTTATAAAGTAACAAAAAAAAAGACAAAATAAATCATAGTTCCGATAAATATTGATACATAAAATTTTGGTATCCATATATATTGTGACTAATCTACCAAGGACTAGATCGATCAAGTTAGTTTGATTGGTCAAGTCCAGTCCCTACCTAATGAGCCAAACGTTTCCTAAGGTCGACTACATCAGATCATAGCACCTAGAAGAACACATACAATCACATACAGGGTGAAAGTGTCACATATTTTGTAGTTGTGCCCGTATACTACGTCACAGAGCTAGCAAGCACTCTGTGTCCTACTATCAAAATAGATGTTTGATATGTTATAATGGAAAATTAAGTATAATATAACCTCATGCAATGGTCCCCACATATATTCAAGCATTTCAATTTATAATTTACTAGAAATATCTTATTTTCAGGTCTTAAATATATTCAAAACTTTGGCCCAAAAAAAACCTATATATATTCAAAACTTCCATATTAAATATCAAATATCAAAATGAAATTTCTACGCCTGCCTCTGACCGAAAAATAGGGCGATGTACATGGTCACATGCAAAGAAACAAATCAAGACAAAGATGAGCATTCCAATGATCCAATCAAATAAAACCATGAAAGAGATAAACTATGATGGGTGGGGTCCGAATGTTGGTTCCACAATAGACCCGAGGTCCCAATAGGAGTCGCCTCCTCTGACATAGTCCATGACTTGACATTAGGTGGAGCTAGCAGAAGATGGAAACCCTAGACATTACCCCAAACTCGTCATCCACACGCCTCGACGCATTCACACTTTATGAGGATGTCTTGGAATGGTTTATTGTATGTATTAGGTCAGCCCACCTACCATCTGTTTAATTGTCCCATAGAATGAAAATCTAAGAATATATATAATGCGAAATATGACAATATAAATATTGCAAAAACATCACAAAATAAATAATGCTTACATGTAATTTAAAATATCATGTAGATCTAATATGAGGGAAGAATATCGATCAAATACAATACGATTATATTTTTATGGTATTGACGCTTCTTAGATGAGAATCTATGCTTATATGTATTGATCACATCATCACAATACCCTGATTAGACATTAATGCTGTGAAACACAAGATAACCATCCGCATGCTCCCTCTTTTGCTCTTTTCTATTGTCTGTTTAGTAATTTTATTTCTTACTATGTTCTTAAAGAGACCATGACTGCTTTATTGAGCTTAATTAAGATATAGGGCATGACACTATATATTTGTTGGGTGTTTTGGTTGGGAGCTCATGGATATCTTTGTCTCAAGATTCTCCAAAATGTTTTAGCTAGATCTCATTGTCTCTTTGTTTACGTTCTTTATGGATATAATAGTTACCGTCCTCAAGGAAAAGACCTTTACTTTATCACCTTGTCTTCTGGATATGACACTGATTATATTCTAAACCAACAAACCATGGCTTATCATAATCTCAAAAAAGATCAGAATTATGCTGCTTACACAATTTTAATATATAGAATTAAATGATTTTATTGAGTTTAAACCATGTGAGGTGCAGGAACCACGTGTGTAATTATATGCAATTATAAGAATGCACAATTTTGTAAGTAGTTTACAGTTTTTTTTACTTTTTGTTGTAGAAGAAAAGACAAGCTAGCGGCATATTTCTTTAGGGTTTTATTAGTCCCACATATCTCTGTGAAGCACAAATCAAAACTTCACCAACTATAGCTTGTTAGCTCGAGTTTTCCAACGTACAGAATATGTCAAGGTTGGCAAAAGTTGAAGCTTAATTATAATTTTATGTTGATTATAGCTGTTGATACTCAGCTTAGGTGTCCGAGAGACTCCTGTCAGTCACATTACTTTGCTAAAAGCCAAATTTATCTTCTTGTTTATTTTCTTGCCAGTAAAAGCCAATTTTATCTCTCGCATATTCATGAAAAGAAGAGCCTCCGAGAAAATAGTTGCATTGCAGTTTTTGGGACATATTTAAAAATGGCTGTGCAGTTTAGGATGGATATTATATTTTTCGTATAGAGGTGAATATCATCAATGATAAGAGATGAGGATTAGTGGTACACAAAGTTACCTTGTACCTTTGACTTCTAATATCCATAGTGACCTATTACTATAAAATTTTCTTATTTAGGTATATGGTGTATTGTACTGTTATGGGACCACATCTGTTTTAGTATCCATATTATCCAAAAATGCAACCAAGCAGAAAGAATCCTTGACAGTACCCTAAACATAATGCACAAGAATCCATTTTTTCCTGCCCCGCAAAGGTCCCATATAGGAAACTTATATCCACCTTAACTCACATCATCATATATGATTTATCTCATTAGTACTGCAATTGCGTATTCAGTTAGCAATGACCCTCTAGCCTGGTGTGTCACGCTTTTTTTTTTCCTTTACCCTCGAAGACATTAGCTTTTGCTAGCACAGTTTGAAGGGTCAAGAACCTATAGTTTCGTAGGACATACAAATCACTTTACATGCTGTTTAATTTAAAAAACATAGGTCATTTGAGTCCGAATCATTGCCTTTCTCCCTTGATGTGAAAGGTGCATAACGTACAAAAGTGGAAAGGAAAAAGTACGTGAAATTCACCATCAAGGAAGCAACATATTAAGTTCTTGGAGAATTTGAAATATACATAGTGTGGTTATAGTTGTTATAACCTGTAAATTGTAAAAGCATGATGCATCGGGGTCAGAAAGTATATAAACTAGATAACAGATTATGGTATCAGTCAGTTTCCAACTCTTGTGGAAAACCTAACTCCTCCTTTAGTTTTTACATTAGGAAACAATAAAAGAGTAATACTATGCATGTGGCATGTAGACAATGACTATATTTCTCCTTTTATTTTATTTCTTTTCTGTTTTTGCTAAGTGTTTGGTTTACTTAGCCATGGATCGGCAGGTATAGCATGGAGTGATTAATATATAAAATGTAGTTAATTCAGGTAAGAAATTTATGAAAATAGATAGTAACTAGATTTGTGTCATAATGTGCCATCCCCATCTTTCAATAATTCTGCATTTATTCTCCAGACACCTCTTGCAAGTTTTTTTAGCTAAATTGAGTTATGGAAGTCCAAACATGAAGAGAGGGAGGTAACGAAGTAATTGTGGGGCTCATGAAGTAACATGCAGCATAAGCAGGAAAAAGTTTTGCAGAGCAGGAATGGAACTTTCGAGTTTCACCACCTTGTTATGCTTTTTCATGACCCTTCCCTCTCTTGGCCCCGAAAATTTTTAGATGGTTCTCTTGAATGGTTATGTACTTTAAGTCTTTAACACGTTAAGTTTCTATTTTGAATATTATGTTTAGTGACTTTTTCTTTTCTCACAAAACTTTGTTCTTTTCCCCTTTTCCTTTATTGAAGAGGTTTGTTTTTTTATGCCAACCAACTTTATAGGACAAGCCCCAAAAAATGCTTATTCCTTTCTCCGTCCTAACAGATTTCAACAAAGCCTCAATTGCATGACCCTTTCACATGTGATTGAGACCTTCCCATTCAGTTGGCTTGCGGCGTTATCCATCCTTCTCAGGTAAGCATAAGTTTGGCATCTAACACCAAACTCTGCAGCTAGCCAAAGTTCTCTTGTAAGCTTCTCCAAATTAAAATTAACCACGTTTTGGACCCCAAAATAAAATAGGTCTCTTAATTTGTCTAATCCTCTTTGCTTATCTAATCGTCATCATTGCAAAAAAATAAGGTCAAAGCCCTATTCGGTGTAAAATTCGGAACATACGTGGATACACTTTCTTGTTCACCAAGGTTCCTCTACTTTGTGATGACATCCCAATGGCCTAAAAACTGAAACTTGATGTGAGATGGCCCAATTCAGCTTACTTATATATGGTGTCATTTGCATTAAACCATGTGACTGTTAGTTACAGGATGATTGCTGATGTGAACTTTGTCTTTCTTGTTTGATTGTTAGATACAAGTTGTAATTATTCATTGAAAGCATATCAAATGGTCAAAAACCATGTGGTGGATGAAAGTAATACACCAAAGCAAAATAGGTATGAGAACTCTTCTTTCTGATTTGCTGTATTTGAAAACAGAGGTGGGTTTCTTTGCACGTTGATCTTAAGATATAAAGCCGCAAAATGATGCTTGCACGCATAGGGAGATGGCATAAAGGACAACTATATAATGAATGTATTAAGAATATTATCTATCCAAATTATGCTTACAAACAAAAACGCAAGCTTATCTTCAGTTATATTTCTAAATTTTCCAGTCATCTTTGTCAAAATTTATTAGCCATACTAATTCAGTACACATGTTGCTTGTCTCAATAAATGCATTTTGAAGTTATTTTGCATTCACCTCCTTATCTTAAAAAATTAAAAAAAAAAATTGTGTACTGTATATCCGCAGAATTTGGCTTAAACTCTTCCCTGTCAAATTTGTTGTGGGTTTGAATAGAAACCAAGAAAAAGCCACACTGTGCCTCTTTACACCATCTGTATCTGCTATAATCTTTTGGTTTGACAAGTTTTCTGAGATGAGAAATATCAGAAATTGCAGTGTCTGATACCCTCTAATGCTGCTAAAACTCCATGCAATGTACATGTAAATTGTATTTCACTTTCATATCCGAAAGATACGGTTGAACCGAAGAAAGGGTGATTGATGATTTGCCAAGTAAGAGCTTAAGAAAGGCAATCAAGGTGGTGTGAGTGGGAGGGTTCTGCTTAGCCCTATAAAGAATATGAGAGAAAACGCGAGTTAAGGGTTGCTTTCACTAATAGCTGTTTTTGAGGTCAGGTTTTGATAACATTATTTGCAAATTGCAAAATCACTTGCCTTTTTTTTGAAAGAGGACAATTTACAAATAAGCCACAAAAGCAAGCTCAGCCACAAAAGAAGCCACTATGTCTCAACCATGAAAGTGAACTCTGGACCATTGTCATCTTTTTGTGCACAAATATCTGGTTTCAAAGCCTCTTTTCTTTTTCTCTCTCTTTCTCTATAGCATGGGTCATTGGTTCTGTAGGTCCTTGAATTTATTAATACATGATGTCTGGTTATGAATCACTCGTGCTTTTAATCAGATGTACCTAGCTACTACATACTAGCTAGTCATATTTATTAAGTCATGCATCCAGTTATTATTGGATCGACTGATTTCATTAGGGATGTGCTTTCTGATCACATGTACTAGCAGGCTTCTTATTATTATATACATGATATATTGTATTTATAATGATAAGCTACACATGCATGTTTGTAATATACACATTTTTTCTTCCCCACGCATATTAATATAAATAAAAGTACCTAGTTTAACAAAGAATTAGTATTTGCGCATGTTAGAATTCTAATTTTGTTAACACTTGAAGTCAAGTTGCAAGAACCCAAAAAAAAAAAAAAAAGAATTTTTCAATCCTATATAGATGATTAGTCTATTGGATCAAAAAATAGTTAACGTTCATTGAATAGCTTCTTTCCTTTTATTTTATTTTTTGGTTGTTCTAACCAATTTATTATGCAAAGAGCAAGCGAAAGTAATAATTCTATGTATGCAAACTTGCATGCAAGTATATGGGAAAAAAAGAAAAAAAAGCAAGTAAGCATAACTTTAAACAAATACGGATGCATGACGCGCATATTATTGTATCATAATTACAAGTTCAACTTGAGATTTTTTTTTTTGGGTGCATTATGAGTTTAAAATTACAAAAAAAAAGTGTTCGGTGAATTCTTGAAGATTAAGTTGCCTTTCTGAAGTTAAAGGTAACTTTTGAAAAGTAATTTTGGAATAAGCATATTACGGGGTGCGTCAAAAACCATTTTCTTTTTTTTTTTTAATAAACACCCAAAATTTTTACTTTACAAGATTAAAACAAATACCAATAAAATATTCTGTTAATTAATGAATTAAAACATGTATCACTTGAAAATGAAAACTCTAACGCATATAAACAATTGTGTTTCAGTAGTAGAGGAGAAAATATATACTTATCTCTGTACATAAAGAAATTCTTATACAAATTTTCTTAAACAGACTAACAAAAAAATTATCTCCCAGCTTTATTTATCATTAAAATAATTGTTGCATTGTAATTGCCACTGCTACATAATTGTTGTAACTTTTAGAAGAAAAAAAATATCAATAACAAAAGGATGAAAATTAAGTGCAAATTTTATGTGTTTTTGTATCAGGTTTTTTTTTTGTATCACTTGATTAAGTATTTAAAATAAATGCTTCACATGTAGTATTTTTATTAAAAAAATCTAATATTAAATACCTAAAAATTTTACATAAATATGACATTAACAAAAGGCGAGGTCTTAGACCAAGTGGTCCTCTTTGTCTTGAAATCTTATAAAAATTTCACAGTTTAAACGAATATTTAGTCCCTTTAATTTCATAAAATATTTAATTTAATTTTTTTTAATTTAAAAACAAGCAATGTTATCCTCGTATTTTTTTAAAATGATTTAATTTTACTTCTCTATCTCATAATTTCAAGCAGAATTTAATACTAAGCTTAACAATTCATTAACTTAAATGTTATTTATTTACTCAATACTATTAACTTACACTTATATTTGACGTTCATATTAACATATTGCTAAATTTGACATTAAATTTTAGATGTATTATAAGATAGAAAGATAAATTAGATCATTCTAAAAAATAGGAGGATAACATTAATTGTTTTTAGAGTAAGAGGACAAGTTAAAGCTTTTATAAAATTAGAATAACCAAAAAAATATTTAATCCAAATTTTAAAATATGAATTAATCTGCTAACCATCATCATATTCATGTGGCCCCCCACGCATCTTTCAAGTTGCTCCCTCTCAATTAGTCAACTTGACATGAAATATGTTGTGGCCATGTTCTTCATTTGAGCTGACTACTTTTCCACTATGAAAAACAGGCAATTATGAAGAAAAATGCATAGCAAAATAAACCCGTTAAATAAAATAAATACAAAAAAAAAGCATCTTTAAACCATTTACAATAAAAGAAGCCGTATCTATTTTCTACTGTCTTTAAACAAAAATTGTTTTGTCTTTGTCTTTTTTTAAAGTTGGTTCAATTGTTTTGCCTTCTTTCAAATGAATATCTTCACATTTATTTTTGGGAGAATTAGAATTGATGAACCAAACTTTAAAATATTTATTTTAAGTAATTTATTATCATTGGGTTTAAAATTAATTACCATTAGTTTTAAACAAAATTTTTAAACTCAGTAATAATAGATCCTTCAAAATAAATATTTTAAAATTTGGATTTTCAACTCTAATTCTCTCTTTATTTTTCCTTCGTCTTTCTAGTGTTTGGAGCAACGTTTCACTTTCTATGATAACAATCAAGGAAAGAGAGTGGATTTATTTTGAAAAGAAATGGTTGATGCATTATCTTCTTACTAAAATTAAGAACCATTGATTAGTTTGTGATGGAAACTGACCCTGTTATATGGCTCAAAAGGGCTCAAGTATTTGGGCCCATCAGACAATCAAGCCCAACAGTATGCAAGTGATGTAAGAGTCAACTGGGCTTTAGGCTTTAGAGGACTCTGATTTAGCTCTAATGATTATTACACAAGCAAACGTCCCAGAGCACTGTTATAGTAACTACCTTAGATGATTGAGACGAGCCCTACACATGACACAGTCCATTAAGGCCCAAGTATTGAAAAGAATTGGCTTTTTTACTCAGAAGTCAGAAATTACAATAAAATAAAATATCCAAATCCTATGCTTGCACTATCTTTTTTTAAAAAAAATATAAATGTCTTAGCATACACAAGGCCAAGACACCCATTGAATTTTCTTTTTAAGTTGTTGTTTTTTCCTCTCTTTTTTTTTAATTTTTAATCCCTTAACTTTAAAACCTAAATTTCAACCTCAAAATTCATTAACCTTAAAACTCAAACCCCAATTTGTTAACCAGATAAAATAAGATATATATGCGCAATATAAGGTTGGAAAGTAATGTATTCAAGATTTTACAAAGATAACCAAAAAAAAAATACTTATTCATTAAAATAATAACTCCTTCCTCCATGATGTGGCCTTCTAATTTCATGTTTCGTTTGTCAACACACTAACTTCATGTTTGGTTTGTTGAGGAAAAAGGAAATGGAAATGAAAAATTTAGTGAAATGTCATTTCTACTTCTATAATTATTATTTAATCATTAAAAATAAAATTATTATAAATATTTTTTATATTTAATTTTTTATGTACTAAACGGATTGTAATTGTTGATCTTTTTTTTTTTTCTCGCTGTGGGTCAATTACATTTGTAATCCATGAAAACTTCAATTCCCATTAAGGTGATTAAAATGGAAGAACAATTTGTTTGGTATAACGAACCTTATGGGATTATTTATGCAACAATCCCTATGTTTCAAAAATTTAACTATCTTATTTGATAAATACATGGTGCTTGACTTAAAAATTTGCGACCTCATTATCTTACAACAATTTGAACGTGTTTTTCTAAACACATTTGGGACCACATTATCTTAAACTTACTAACCTTAAAGCAGAAAATGAAGTATGATGATAAAATTGTTGGGACCATAGGAGCAGCTTCGTACCGCTTGAATGCTTCAACTTGGGAGGCAAAATATAATGGTGGGGTAAGAACATAACAAAGAAAAGAAAAGGAAGAAAGGAAACCTTGGGAGAAGATGGATGCCACCGAAAAAAGGTTGCTCCTCTCTTCTCTTCTTTTGGAATGAAATGGCAAAGTGTAGGGTTTAGGGAGGTATTTGGGGAGGGGAAGAGTTTTTTTTTTTTTAATTGAAAAATGAATAATGGAAGGTTAAGTAGACCAGTAAGAAATTGCCACATGGAGCTCTAATCTGAACAATGCTCCATATGGCTTGGTTATCCTTGCTCTCCCTGTTAGGGTCAAACCTAAATAGTCATTTATTCTATCTCGACTATAGCAAGTCAAGACATCAATTAAAAAAAAAAAAAGCATATGGAGCATATAATTTTGGCAATGCAGCATTTTAAATGGAAGATATTTGGACAATAAGTAATTTGCACCAATGTACTTTTTCTTTGGGCAACCTAAGTACGTACTTTTTTAAAACCTTTTTTTTAAGATATATAATATAAAATGAAAATAATCTTTTGATTGTTAATTTAAAAAAGTTACAATTAATATTAAAAGAATTAAATTTAGGTCATCTAAATTCAATCTAAATGGCCCAAAACAATGCCCAAGATGCATATGGATCTGGTTTTATTTAGGTGAGATTCACTTTTTCTTCTTTTTTTCTCCATAATGTATACCTTGTATGTAATAGAAAAGAGAATCCAATATTTTAAGTACATATTATAATCCCATCAATACATACTTTTTTTTTCTTTTTAACTTTACACTTTAGTTTATTTTTAAATACTTTGATCAAAATACTCTCCATTTATAATTTGTTCAGTTATAAATACATATTTAAGTTTAATGAAGAATATTTGGGTCAAAAATATTAAATTAGACTAAAAAGTGGGAAAAATTTTTATTTTAAGGGAGATCTATGTATATTTCAAAAATAAAATAAAATTGTATAATTTCAATAAAACTTATAAGAAGTTTATGTAATTTATATTTTTTGGAGCTATTTCTGGGTCTAAAGGCCCAAAAAGACTTTCTGGTCTAGGCAGGCTAATAGAAAGCCCAAGCTAGAAAGTGCCCATTCATCTACGCCAACAGTCCCCCTCACATTATTTACAGTTATTTTCATATGGAAAATTGAAACATGGAAAAATATAGCCATAATTTATCCGAATTCTAACGTGAGTCACGAGCTTTCCTATTATTTATCTTAGGGAATCACATTTCCCTCAAAATTTAAAACTATATGAATAGGCAATTCGGTTTTAGAAACGTGAATAATATTTGAATGCAGCGATGCTGGTATCAATCATCGCAAGTCGGGGGAAAATTAACCTATAAACATAAATATGTAAAAGAATAGAGAAAAGAAAGGTTATATAAATAAAAGGGAATCAAACTTAAAAATTTTGTAGAAAAAATGTAAAATCTTCCTAAATTTGGAATTACTTAAAAATAGGTCTCTACATTTTTTAGAACTAAAAATTATGCTCTTAAACTTGTATAGGGTCCCTTTGGTTCAATTATGGAAAAGGTAATCTTTTTCTATCACCTATGTACAATTTCTATATTTTTATAATTACTATTTAATAATGCTTCTCATTTTATATTTCATCAACTCACTTTTTAAAAAATAAAAATATAAGTATTATTTTTTATTTTACTTACTTATTTTTTACATTTTATTTTTTATTTTTATACATAACATTTTACCAATCAAACAAATCTAACAAGTCAAGTTCTTTTATTTATCTTTCTCTTAACAATATTAACTCAAACACCATATCACATTAACCATAAAAGTTTGATTTAGCGTTTGAATTAATATGGTTTAAAAAATAAAAATAAGAAATTAATTTTCGGAGCATAAAAATTTAATGACCCTATTTTTAGTCTTAAAATTTTAAGAATTATTAGCAAATCACCCAGGTATAAAAAGGTTTTTGTATTTTTTTTATTTTTTTATTTAAATTTTTATTTTAGGTGAGCTGGCCTGCAGAATATGAAAAGAGAGGTTATATCAAAATAGTAATTCGAATCATTTGGCCAATACAAATAGAGTGTCCATCCCATTAAGGTCATTCAGATTTAATTTTTCTTGTTTTTGACATTTTTTGTTTTGAAAAAATATAAAATATAAAATAAATATAATCGTTCAAATATTAATTGAAAAAATAATAATTAAAAATAAAATCTAAATCTAAATCTAAATCTAAACATTTAAATTAAATCTAAATAATTTAGATAAAATAGGCAGATCAATGTCCAACTTTACATAATACAAAGGATCCAAATGTTATGAGTAGTTATCGAGGTGAAAAGATTTTACTTTTGGACATCTAAATCTGCCCAAAATAAATATGAATTGTGTGCCAGTTAATTGGAGTGGGACCCCCATCTGCCTAATAATCTTTATCAAAGGCCAACTCTTATATGCACAAGCTTTTCACATTTTTCATGACATGTTTACAAAAACCCATCCGAAATTTCTAAAAAATTAATCATATAGATACAAGTATATTGATATTTCGTTATTTTTTATATATCAATTAAGCACTCAAGTTCATTTAATTTAAACTCAATAGCGTTATTAGCTAAAATTATTGCATCATATAAAAAAAATTAATATATAATATCATTATCTTTTAGAGATCAACAGAACTTTTTTCTTTTTTGAAAAGTAACAATAGTAAAGAGACATCTTTTCTTCGACAATGTTAAGACTCACAAAAAAGGTGTGGGGCGATACCTTATGTCTAATTTTTGTTGAAAAAGTCGTGCCTTTTACTTTGAACTGTTATGCTTGGATTTTATTTTAAAATGTTCAGTTTAGTGAAATTATCGTGTGCTCTTTTTTTTTTCACCTTTCTCTAATTATATAATATAAAAGGGTATGCCAATCACAAGAAACCCTCATGTTAAAAGCAACATTGAGCAGTTTATAACATCCCCATCAATACACATGTGTCCATATATAGAACTTGTCTATATATATATATATATATATATATATTATTTAACAGATTTTTTCAACAATTTAATTATTTAAGAAAAAAAAATTAATTTTTTATTAAATTATTCTCGTAATTTCTATAATTTCATTCGAGTTTCAATAATTAATTTCTATACTTTAAAATTTTGTAATTAAATATTTACAATTTTAAAAAATTTTAATTTAGTCTTGCCATTAAACTATTAAAAATATTTTATTAAGTTTTGATAGCATGATCATCATATATTGTCTTACATTAATTACATTATAAGGATTTAATTACATACTAACTTTATATTCTGCACTAACTCTTGAACTAGTAATGTGTGACTAACTTTTCATTGACTATTAACTTTATGGTCAGTGGTTCACTGAAACTTTAAACCACTAGACATAGAACATAGTAGTCTACATTTAATGATATTATCTTACTCTTTATGACTATAAAATTAACTAGACTCATTTTGTTCATACTTCAATCTTTGCACATATAGCTTCCTTCATTTTTTTTCCTCTTCATAGCTTTTTTTTTTCTCTTTAGCTTTTTTTGTCTCCTTTTAAGAGCTTCTCTAATCTTCTTCCACAAGTTTTTTTTTTAAGCATTCTCTCATTTCTTTTTTATGCCATTTTTGCTCTCATCTTCTCCCTTTGATTTTCTTTAGCAAAACACTACAACATTACTTATGGTAAGTATTAAATATAGTTGTGGTCCTATATTATATTTTCTATTCTTAATATGACAATTTTTATGTTGATAGATTACTCTAACAAATTTTAGGAAGATTATCACTCAAGTTGTATTTTGCAAAACTTCAATTTTTCACTTTTTTTTTTGTTATAGTTGTGGTTCTACACTATATTTTCTACTTTTAATGTGAAAATTTTTATTTTGACAGATTACTTTTATCTAATTATTGCTTACAAAATTTGTGTGGACTTGTCTCATTCAATTTGTCTTCTGCAAATGTCAACTTTTTTATATTGTAGATGAATTTAAAGTATTATTATTTATATTATTAATTATTTATATGTCCTTGTGTATATATAAAACCATACTTTGTTAAATATTAACATGTTTTATATGATAAAAAAATTCACTTATTACATATGTATATGTTGAACATAAAAATATTTTATACATGTTTATACATAAACATTATGATAGAAATCATAATGAGCAAAAGAAAGGAGATCATATACATTTATACAAATAGAAGGATTTTTTTTTTATAGCAATGAGGGGCAATGTTTGTATGCAAGTCAACCTTAACATCAACTTCAAACAGTTGAATGTCGTAGTTTTGGAAAAGCTATGACTTGAGTTAATATAATTTGTATTCGAGTTGGTATCTACCATTGGTTGTTTAATCTAACTTGGAACTTACTGTGTACCTTGGAGGACGACTCAAATGTCCAATCAATGTGGTAAACAAACTAACACTTCTTAAACCAGCTTGAGGTGTCGGAGCTATATGTGCACATCTGTATCTGCAATATGGACTCAAGTATGGCAGAGAACAATGTGTGTGGACCATTAATGATTCCATCTATAAGTCAAATTAATGGACCTAATGGATATACCTCTTTGTTTATCTTCTACTTAAGAGGTGTGCATCCGCTTGAGACCCATCATGTCCTAGTCGAGTTTGTTCAAATTGTTAATATGTAATATTAGCTCCCTAAGTCCCTAATATGTGCCAGAAAATATAATAGATAAGTATGAGGTTGAGAATGAATATAATGCCCCACTAAATGCTAATAGTATATAGATAATGATGTTGAAGATGATGATGCTGACAGAGATTAAGCTATTTCATTGAACCAGTATTCTAATTGGGGATTTACCTTCCTGTCACATATTAACATGAAAGCTACAAATGAATTTAAGATGTTTGAGATAAAAATGACAATTGATCTAAATAACGATTAAGAGATATATGTTGGCATGTGGTTTCCTAATAAGTAATCAATGAGCCATGCGATGAAATTTTACTCAATGCGCACACACCACACATTTAAGGTCCACCAATTATCTATAAAGTACGTCAAGTATCCTTATTTGAAGTACGGTGTTAGATGTAACTGGCAAGTAAGGACTTATTAATCGAAGGGAGAAACTGACTAATGGATCACAAATACATGGGTTTACATACATGCATATCCTCCATGCTATCGCAAGATCACTTAAACTTAGACACTGATATAATATCATCATATATTAATAGTGATAGAAAATTCCTTTATTTCTATGTATGAAGTCATTGAGAGAATATATAATATCTTTAAATATATTATATCTTACAAAAATGCTTTGTTTGATAAGCAACAGGTAATCACAATCACCTATAAGAACTGGGAGCAATCATATAATGTTCTACCATGATGATTGCCTATTATTCAATACTTCAATTCATGTTCATACTTTGAACTTGTTAATAAGGACTGTCCACAAACAAAATCAGATACGGAGCCGATAGTTATATTCCATAGAGTGTTCTTGACCTTTAAGCATTGCATTGATGTACATGACCACTTAAAGCTAATTATCCAAATTAATGGTATATTTTTATATAAGAAGTACAAAGGGACATTGCTAATTGCAAACTCACGAGATGGGTTAAGAAAAGTTGTATCCCTTGCATTCACTATCGTCGAAGGGGAAACATAGGAGGCATGGCGATGGTTTTTCAATAACTTTAGGCGAAAAGTTATGTCAAGTAAATAGGACATTTGTTTGATCTCTGATTAACATCCAAAAATATTAACTATCATCATAGACTCACAAAATAACTAGCAATCACCTCACGCATATTACATATTTTGTTTCTAACATGTTACTAGTAATTTGAATACAATAGTTAGGAATAAGTGGTTGAAGGAGAAATTTATCAACATTGGATACTTAAACAAGTATCATTTGATTGATAAAAACTTGGCACAATTATGATAGCTATATGTAGAGGTAACAAATTAGATAAAAGACATATCAAAGAATAAATGGTTGCATGCGCATGATATGAATGGGTATCATTAGGGGCATGTGACAATGAATTTGGTTGAGTGTATAAATAGCATCTTTAAAGATATTAGATTCTTTTCCATAATTTGCTTAATCAAGGCAACTATGTATCGATTAAATAAATATTAGATTGAATAGGCATAAACCATATTTGCACAAATGCAGGTGAGTGAATTATTTTTTGAAGATATATAAAAAAAATTATTTTGGCAACAGTGACAAAAGCATCCACTTCATTGGTATGCGATTTTGATATAAGGTTATTACAATTCAAGGTTAATGAGTTGTACGATCCCTTAAACAAATAGTATAGGTGAATTTGTATAGTTAGCTTTATAAACTGAACATGTAAAAGCATCTTTGTCAACATACATTTACAACATATGCCAAGGTCTATATCAATCCATTACAATTTGTGCATAATATCTTTTGGCTAGAAACTATCCTTAATGTTTATAAGATTGAGTTTCGCTTAATAGGAAGAGAAGTTTATTAGCTTCGCACAAATAGACTTCAAGTAGTGCCTGACCCTTCAATAATTCATGCCAAACGTTGACTTAAGTCATTGTGAATATGAAACAAGATAGATTGGCGAGGCAGTTTGAGGGACAACCATAAATACGGGCTGTGTAGACAAGTTAGACATAATCATGCCACTTATCCCTCCCGTCAGCCATCTAGATAACTATAGTTATTAAATTGAATCACATATGACATGTGTTTGTTTTGAATTACATATAACATTTATTTGAATTAAATTAACTTATTAATGAGATGTATTTGAATTGACTCATTAATGTTTTACAAGTTAATTGAATAACTTATATGATACAAATCAAATGAATTGCTTACAATATGTATTTGTGTTGAATTACTTATAATATCTATTCTAGTTTTTGCAGTATATTAATGGATGTTCATCATAACATTGTCAATCTTGGACAAGAAGACAATTGTATGTTATACTTGTAATTTTACCATGTCTCTTAGGCCGTTTGCAAGGACAAGTAAGTTAAATAACTCATTGTTTTTTAATGGTTTTACCCAAATTTATCATTATATCTATAATTTAATGATATTGGAGGATAAAATTTTATGCATACAATGAATCGCATAGGAAGATCATATATTTGATCCCAACTTACATGCATTCCATACCTTGTACAAGTCAGTTTCTACGACGTCTTTTGACTTGGACATTTTAATTTTAACATGACACTAGTGTTAGCCCTTATTAACAGGTAATGACTAAAGACACAAACCTTTCACTTTATAGGGAGTCAGTATACAATTAGTCTACAAGATGTGGTAATATAATTGGGCCTACTATGCATGAGAGATGTAGTTTTTATATGCATAGAATACAATTGACAACTTGTGTGCAACGAGTTGCTAAGTGTGACACTACCATAGGGAATACTGGATGGAGAGAAATTGAGCGTTTCTTAACTTGCATAAATATTGCCAAACTTGTTAGTTGCCCCAAATGACGATATCGTTTAATGATTCATGCAAGTATACATCTTACACTTGATTAGGGATACCTGATGTTAGATAGGACTAAATACAAAGTGATGCTGATGTATCTACTACTGCTAGTTGACTTTAAAGAAATTAGCCACTATAGTTGGGGCTCAATGGTGTTAACCCATTTATATAAAGAGATGCATTATTACACATTATGATAAGATTAATATTAGTAGTTATCAGACCCTACTTTACCTAGGGCCTAAGATTAATTCCCCCACCTTACTTTACAAAGACTCCCGCAACTTGACCCACAAATGGATATCTACCATATTAGATCATCGTTATGCTTTAGGTATAGACTAATGTTTTTGTATAAATCTTAACTTGTTAGTATTATGTAAGCTAACATGTGTTCTCACATCCCACACAAGTGGGAGAATATCCTACAACATCCTCAGCCAATCACAAAAGCTTTTCCACTGTATAAGATATTGTTATATTAGGTGAAAAACAACGAGGTTTATAGCTATAGATTGACCTGTTTGTTAATATTATGATTATAGGACAAATTAACAATTTTCTATATGAGTAACTTGGCTCTCATACAACTTATCGATTATTCTTCAATTAATTCTTAAATACTACTTAGCAATACCTGATGTATGATGTGCATTTATCCCTTTATTGTGTTTTCATATTGCCAAGTGGCATCATGCCGATTACATTCTCCACCAATTTGGCAGGATACAATATATCTTAAAAAAATCATTCAATATAAGATTGCTGCATACACTACAATTAAGAAGAAAGGTTCACAAAGATTGGCGAAAAAAGCACATAGTGTTTATCATGGCATAGAATGTGTGGTCTCAAGTAGTGGCCTAAAACAACTTAGAGGATAGACCTATGGATCATATGTTAGACTACATGCTTTAGTATTGGAAACATATATGATGATGGATTTATCCTACAAGTAGTTCCATGTTTTTGAGGTATGATTTTACTTTCTTTTTGTCTATGTATTTCCTCCCTTTCTATATGTATTTATGTTATCTAAATATAACTTTTAATTTTTCATTTCATAGCCCAATATATTGGAGGACTTGTATAGATTTGTCATCATTGACCCTCCAATGCTTAGCTTTGGCAAACTAAGGAATAGCGCAGGTGGCAATATTTAAACCATGCTGCCATAAGCAAATATTGAGATATACTCATCTCTCAGCTTGTTTCTTCTACACCTAATCTACCTAGGCCTCCAAAGCGACAGGTTGAGTTAGGAAAAAGATGTCATGGATTCATCTCATTTAGAGGACTGATATTTGGCAGTGACATTGGTAGTGCTGACGAAAGTGTTTCATCATCATCCTACATCATAGCCTTGATGTAAGAAAAATTTGGATATGTTAGTCCTTCTTTCTTTTCACCATTCACAGAAAGTAAAGGTGCTTCTTCTTTTTTCCTTTCCACCATTCATAGATGTTAGAGGTGCTGGTCCTTTTTCCTTTTTTCCATTCATAGGTGTTAAAGGTGCTAGTCTATCTTTCTTTGTACCCTTTTATTATACATTATCAATGGCTCTGTCTCTCCATATTGAGTTATCTTTCTTCACACTGACAACACAATCACTTCAATCTAATAAGGTATCACTCACATCATCATTCATAGATCTATTTGCATTTAGTGTTAAATATATTGATGCTTCTTTTAGAAGTTGGGGATCCTCCTACCAACCACAATAGAGATTATTCACTTGAAATCAATCAATCCCACATATTTAATTTCCTCAGTAGAACTTAAATTCTCAAAAGTGAATCGTTTGAAGAAAAAAAAATAATGTGATGATAATGAGAGAGAAGATGAAGAGGATGATGAAGAAAAAGAGAAAGAACAATCAGCATAACACCAACTACAACAAATCAAAAGATCGTCTCAACATAGGATAAGGAACCATTACATATGATTGAGAATCTTTCTTTCTTTCTTTTTTCATGTATTTCAATTTTTATATTTCTTTATATTTACTTTCATATTATTAACTTATTCTTTTAAACCCATTTTATAATGTAATTATTATCTTCTCATTGAGCTAATATAAATTTACATTATATTCAATTAATAAATTTATTAAAAATAAAATATATTAAGTTATAACTTAGTTTAAATAAGTAATATTTCTAAAATTTTAATTAAATAAATTTTCAATAATATTTAATTTAAATAAGTAATATTTTTAAAGAATTAAATTAAATTAATTTTTTTTATAAATAAAAATCATTAACCAAAAAAAATAATCTAGACGCAAAGGTCATTCCTTCGCGTCCAGCCCACTAATTTAAAAAACAAAAATTTATTGGGCGTGAAAGTCCTCCTTTCATATTCAGTACATTATATATTAAAAAAAATGCACAATATTCTTTGTCAAAGGTCCTCTCTCCACGTTTTTTTTTCATACAAAAAATAAGAGTTAAAAACCTGAAGAGATTCTACTTTTGACATCCACATCTGTACAACGTAAATCTAAATTGTATGCCAGTTAATTGTAGTGGGACATTCATCTGCCTAATAATTTTTATCAAAGGCCAACTTTTATATGCACAAGCTTTTCACATTTTTCATGACATGTTTACAGAAAAGATGAGTCTCACTTAAATACAACTTTGCTCTTATTATTTTATCTTTCTCTAATTATACAATATAAACAAAATGTGCCGATCACAAAAAACCTTCATATTAAAAGCAACATGAGCACTTTATAATAATTAAAATTTTTTATTAAATTATTTTCTCAGTCTTTATAGTTTCATTCAATTTTCAATAATTACTTTTTTATAATTTAAAAATTTTTCATTAAATCTTTATAATTTTAAAAAAATTTTAATTTGGTCCTATCATTAAATTTTTGATAATACTCTGTTAAAGTTTGATAGCATAATCACCATGTATTATCTTATATTAATTACACTATAAGGATTTTATTACATATTTTTAAATAATAAAAATTAAATTAAAAATTGAGTAAAGGTATAAAACCAAAAAAAATAATTTTTTCAAGGTCTTAATTGATGATGAAGGGATTAAAAACGCCCTAAAAATTAAAATGCACCTACAGTTAAGAACTCTATCATGTCATTGCAAGCCACAATCTCTTGTAGAATGAAGCCCTTCGCATAACATGCAACATAACAATATATGATTCATGACAATGAGCTTTTTATATATTTATTTTGATATAATTTTTTTCTTCAAAATCAATCATATATATCCCTTATATTTATATATATATATATATATATATATTATTTCAATCTCATGAAAAAAAAACATAGTTTATATAAAAAGCATATAATGCATTATAATTAATAAATAGTATTATAATCTTGTGTACTAGTTATGAATACAATAGTAAAATTATAACTTAAACTTAAATTTAAAAAAAAAATAAAGAATAAGAGAGTTTAGAGATGTTAATTACAGATTAGTTCAAATTGTGACTGTTAAATGTTTTCGTAACAAGAACAGGTTCAAACGAGTACCCAAATAAGATAAGCTTGACATTATAATTATAATAAAACTAATAATATGAATTTTATTCTTGAATTAAAAATATTAAATATTCAATCGATAATACCGAAAACGTACAGCTATATAATAGCTAGCTATATTCTGAGCATCCAACCAATGATTTGAAAAGCTGAAAATGATGGATCTTTATGCGCATGTTTGCAGTTGCAGAAATTCCATGCAGCTAATGCTGTAACTTGCACGTTTCAAACTTGTTTCGTTTGGTAGGCAACTTCGAAAATATCAAAATCAAAAAGGGAATTTATTTGGTCAAAGGAAAAAAAAGAGGGAAAAGCAATCACGCTGAGAACACGTGTAGGGAAGGAATGAAGATGCAGAAATTTTATTCTGCATATCCACTGTACTTACATACATACATCAAATCAGATCTCACCATCTTATACGTATTAAATTTATTAATCACAAAGCTTTTTTATGAAAGTGAACGAACGAGAAGAGCCAGGTGAGGTCACGTCCAGGGTTTAAAGTGATAGACAGCTTGCTGAAAAGAAAAGAGCAGTTCTTGAAGCATCTGGGAAAGAATGATACGTATAATCCAATGGGAGGATGTGAATGTGAGATGCGTTAGAGTGATAAGTTTGAAATTCAATTGAATGTTGAATGGTCAAAGTTGAGGAATGGGGTCAGGGCTAAGAAACCTAGTACAATTTATTCATTCATGCTTATCCCGTTACTGACTAGTTCCTGAAATATGTACTTAGCAAGCAGGATAAGGTGCTTCTTTTGCCACGGTGCGCCACATAATTTGGTTTTATCTCTTTCTTTTCTTGCTTTGCCTTTGAGACTACCGATGACGATTAAGTAGTTTTCTTAGAAAATGGCTGTCCACCTGAAAAAAGCAAAAGGTTAAAAAGAAAAATTTGACTTTCTTTGGTTTGGGGAGTACAATATCTCCTGTTGTATACCGGGAAATTCATATGCTTTAGTTTAGCAGATGAAAAGTTAAGATTAAAATTAAAATTAAAATTAATTTTATAGATAAAAAATATTTATAATATTTTTATTTTTAATAATTAAAAAATTATTTTTAAAGAATATTAAATAATAATTATAATAATAAAATTATAATTTTTTTAACTTTTTTTTTTATTTTCCTACTAAACCGAACGGGTCCTAAAGTTATTTTTAAGAAAAAATTAAAAAAAAATCCCACCTCTGTCTTATCTCATATAAATAGGTCCGTATATCTCTCTTTTTGCCCTTTCAACTTATACGTTTTCTTATTTGAAAATATATTTTACTATCATTAAATAATTTAATTAATAAATCATTATATATATATAAGTCATAAAGTTTTACTGTTAATTCTCACTATCTATATATTATTTATAACGTTTCGCCAGTAATACTGTTTGCTTCTTCTTTTTTTCCTTTGAGACTCACTATTTTTTTTTTCTTCCTTTGTAAGATCTATAGCAAAAAATTTAAATCTCCTTATACCTTGCAAGAGCCAGGCTAGTTAATAAATAAATTTTAAAATACAATAAAACACTTTAAAAACTTTAAAATGTAATTAAATATTGGCATAAAAGTAATACTTAATATATAGTGTTCACATGAGCATTTTTGTATATTTAAAGCTTATGAAAATATTTTATTATGACTTAAAACTTATATGTTAATTTTATAATTAAATTATAATTCTTCCGGTGAAGTATATATTTCCTTATTAAAAATCACACTCCTTTATATGGACCTTTACATTACTTAAATAATACTCTATAAAAAAAAATCAAATAATGGTTTCTTAATTATGTATAGTTTTTTTTTTAATTTTAATTTAGGTTAAAAAGAAAAATATGTTAAAGTTAATAAGTGTAATTTAGTAATAAAATTTTATAACGTTTTATATAGTCTTTAAATTTAAACATTTGTACTGTTATTTGTACAAAAGAATGCAAATAATTTTAAACTTTAGATATCTAAATTACATATCCTTCACATTATTTTGAAAACATACATTTCCTTGCTAAAAACCAAAAGATTCATTATACTTATTTTTTCTACAACAAAAAATAAACTATAATTATATCTATTTTGACTAAAATATTCTTAAAATATATACATATATACATATATATATATATTACTTATATAATATAATAGTGTTAAATATAAATTTAATCAACATGAAATAGTGGCCTTCTAAAATTTAGCAATTTGTAACATTATTTTATAAGAAATAATAAAAGAACATATTCATACAACAAATTTCTTTAAGATTAACCAATTTAATGATCTAATTTTAACATTAAAATTTGTAATATATATTTATAAAATTTATAATTTTCAATGGAGTAAATAACATTAAAACAAAAGTTTAAGCAATACATCTTCTAATATGTAATAATTTTAATAAAAATTTATTCTTCAAAACATTTTGGTTATCTTTTGATTTTGGTTTATATTCTTAAAAAAGGGAGAGTTGTACATGTGTTATTCCAATGTCTTTTACGTTATATTTGGATGGGGGAGAGGAAAAGTATAGGGAAGGAAAAATGAGGAGAAAAGAGAGAGAAGAGAAAAGTAGGAAGAAAATATAATCTCCTTACGTGTTTGGATGGAGGAAGAGAAAATGGATGAAGAAAAAATGTAAAAAAAAAAAGTGTTATTTTAAATATGACAATAATATTATGATTATTTTAATTTATATATATATTTTTTTAAAAAAACATAAAAAATAAAAAAAATAAAAACCAATTTAAAAAATATTCAAATAACTAGAAAAAATTATTTTTAAATAAAATAAAATAAATTCATCATTAAAAAATACACATTTAAAATTAAAAATATTTTAAAAAATATTTTTTAAATTAATTCAAAAAATAATTTATATAAAATAATTTACAAATTATTATTTTAATATATATTAATTAATTTAAATATAATATATATAAATGTAATAAATATTTTTTAATTATATAATATATTATTATATATATAATTAATAATATATATATATATATATATATATAGTCATTGCCAGCAAAAGTTGGTAATGCTTTGGACATATATGTTTAACTAAATAGTAGTCAGACATCTATCCAATTGCTTTGCAGTGGAATGTTTTTTTTTTAATTATACAAATAATTTATTAATGTTAATATTAAAAAATATATTGTTAATTTGTAAAATATATTTATTAAATATTATTTATAAATTATTATAATAAAATAAATATAATTATTTATTTCAAATTTTTATAAATATTATATATTAAAAATATTATATGCATATATATATATATATATTTTTTGCCCAACTAGTTTTTTCTTGCAATCTCTCCAAATATGGAGAGAAAATTTTTGTATGGATTCCACGGTACTTTTCCTTCTAAGTTTTCTCTTCTCTTCCGTATTCTCCTTGAACCAAATGAAAGAAAATTTTATTTTCTCCTCTCTCCTTTCTCTTTTTTTCACTTTTCTTTCTATCCAAACACAACGTTAAAGAAATGGAGAACAATTTACCAAAACATTTAACATGTGATACACAGTGACTTTTAGTTTCATAAAAAAAGTGTTACTAAAAGGACTTGGTTTAGTTTGAGTTTGACAAAATTATTTAACAAGTTTTTTTTATTAATGTCATTATATTTGATAAATCTTTAAAAGATATTTTTTAGTGTTAAATTACTAAAAGGAACATGTATACTTGTATTGTGTAGAGATTGGGTAAATAAAAGATTAGGTGATAATTAATGATTTTGAACAAAGATACTTACTTTTGTCTTCAAAAATATAATTTTTGTGTGTGTTTGAAGAAATAACTCTAATTTGTTCCTTTCTTTCTGTGAATAAAAAAATTATTTCTACTCTAACTCGAAAGCAACTTACTTTTTTAACAAAAGTTCCCCCAAATAGGCTTTTTAATTTTAAAAAATAATAAATAAATAAATAAACTTAATTTGTAAAAAAAATAAATAAGACAATAAAATTACTCATAAATAAATATTTGAACATATTATAATTAAATTTTATTTAAAAATATACTTAACACATTTGCGTGTGTTTTCATATTAATTTGATGTATATATATTATTAATAAACTATATCTTCCAAAAATTTGTTCATAACAATGAATTTGAACTGTGTTTTCAGGTTTTTCCAAAGGGGAAGGGCCTCCAATGCTTGACCGTTCACAAGCGAAGGCCTAGACATAAATTGCTAGTCAAGCAGCACCATTTCTTACGTTTCTACTACGTGCTGTCCATTTTTTCGGCTGATACCAAATCTGCTTCACAAATTTCGGCTCATAACTTCAAGTGGACCTTTCAAATTCCTCTGTTTTAATTGTTATTATCAACTCTAACTATCAATTAATATCCATTGTTGCTGAAACAGGTTAGTTAAAAAGTGTTATACTATAAACTAGTAAACCCTCTTTTTTCTTTTTTAACTTGCCCATTTTCAAGGCTTACCGATTGCGGCAATATAATAATTTATTTCCTTTCCTCATTTATTAAAATCTTAATTAAATGGAATGCGATACCCATTATTAAATTACCTAGCATGGACAAACAGTTATAATCAATATTTTTAAAATTAAATTAATTATTGAATTGATAAAAGTATTAGTTCATAGTTTAATAATTTTATCGTAGTTAAATAGGTAATATATATATATATTAAATCTTATATATTAAAATTTTAATATAACAAATAAATTTTAAATATTTAATTAATAATTTTATATTTCTTAAAATATTTGATAAGTTATTTTTTAATTGAAAAATGAAGATTATTCATGACTAAAATTTAAAAAGTATTTAATTTTGAATTTTTGAGGTTCTCAAATTTTAGTTATAAAATAATTTTTTTTAAGATTTACCAATTGAAAGATAAGAATCTATTTTTAATAATAAAATTTGTAATATATATTTATTAAATTTATAATTTTCAATAGAGTAAATAACATTAAACAAAAATTTAAGCAATACATTTTCTAATATGTAATATTTTTAATAAGAAATTATTCTTAAAAACATTTTGATCATCTTTTGATTTTTGTTTATATTCTTAACATGGGAGAGTTGTACATGTGTTATTTCAATGTCTCTTGAGGAAATAGAGGATAATTTACCAAAACTTTTAACATCTGATACACAGCGACTTTTATGGTAAGAAATAAAAGATGATTAATTGAATTGAAAATTTGGTAACTCAACGTGATTTTAGGGGAAATTTTTTACATTTTTCGCCTATTGATATTTTTTTCATGTGTAGATATTAATAAATCATGACTATGTCTTAATGTAAATACATTGAATAAGATTGTGATGAATTATCAACTTAGTTAAATGTGAGATTGCACATTAGAGGTTTGCATGTTTGCTTTAGTTTTTGTTTTATTTATTTATTATTAACACAAAGCATTTAATATGGATATATACTGTGAAATCATAATAATTTGTTACATGATTTTTTTAGTATGATGAAACAAAACTTTAAATTTAAATTTTCTTGCTAAGTACTATTCAGACTCGTATCATAAGCCACACTAAACAGCTTAAATTTGTTTTATGATTTGCGTACAGCTAAATGTACACTTTCACTTCCAATCTCACATACATTATTATTATTATATAATCTATAAGTGTCACTTACATTCAATATTTTTAATTCAATCATGGTGCCAAAAATTAAAAAATAGAAAACACTTTTTATGGAAACAAAACTTGATACACTTGTGTGAAATTTATTGATATACCTAGATAACCCCTTATTTTCTTCTTTATCCTTAGTTCCTTGCTCTTTCCTTATTTAACCCCCCAAAAATCTCTCTCTCTCTCTCTCTCTCTCTCACAATATATATATTGGTAAACAATACAAACTGCGAAGTGCTTCCTACCGTGAAAGCAACATTTCTCAAAGAACTCTATCCATATTTGCAGTTAGTCCAATTTTGCGCAATTCCTGGCTAGATATTTTTACTTAATATTAAGACTATACATATATATACATATATCCTGTTCTCAACTTCTCATATTCAAACATTATTTTTTTGGCATTCAAACTTCTCGTCTTCTCTAAGCGTATATATCATTCAAATTTCTATAAGACTATTTTCTGCAAGCGTGTATATATATATATATATATATATTTGCACATAGAACGTCTAAGGTAAAAGGAAGTTAGGAAGTATCTAGCAACGAAAATATAGATTACTATTAATTTAAAGTATTTTGATGATGAAATGATTGAAATTTTAAAGAGTTTCAAATGATAAATATTTTGTTGATGAGGTTGTGGTCTTCCTAAACTTATCGTGAGCAATATATAAATACGACATGAAGATTGAAACCGAAAATTGAAAACACAATTGGTATAAATGTTTTTGAGTACAACATGATTCATGTGGCTGAGGCCGAGGGCGCCTGCTACAGCCAAAAATTTTCATCATAACTAATAAATTTTTGGAACTCCTTGTCTGAACCATTGAATGCCTTTGCCCAAAAAGAGGACCAAAATTACATTCCCCCCCCCCCCCCCTCCCTTCTCTTTCTGCTTTTGAAATCTCAAAGCCAAACCATTAGCCCAAAGAATCCCCAAAGTATTTACACAATTACACTTTTCTCCCCACATCAACTTCCCTTTTTCCAATTTCACCCCAACATTCATCAATATTTTGCTTATTCCCCAATCTAACTCATTGTCTGAACCCGAACCCCAATGCTTGACTCGGGCATCTGAACCCATACGGGTCATTCACAGAGTTATCGAACCCCTGCGTGAACCCATTCGGACTCTGCTGATAAAAACCGGAATTACTCACTTCGCTCTGGACCTCCTCCTCCGGCGCCGACAGCGGCGGGATCGACGGCACATGGATGTCATTAATTGAACTGTAATTCACCATCCCTTGCGATTGAGATTGGTTCTGCGTTTGATTGCCCGAAACGAACTCTGCCACCGAGTTCAGAAACGCCGGGTTGGCCCAGTCCACGAAATGCCCACCACTCAGATTCTGAAAATTCAGCTTATCCTCCTGCTGCCATGTCTTCAGCGAGCTCACACGTGGCAGCGCGAAACACCGGTCGTCGATTGCCGGCAATGATTCCAGCACGTCGTCCAAGTGGGACGACGACGACGAAGACGACCCGTTACTGTATTCGTATTCTTTCCTTGGAACCATAGGCGCAGTCTTCTGGGAGCTCGAGTTCTTCTTATATATCCGACACAGAACCCAGTCATCGAGCTTCAAGAAGAAAAAACGTTTTAAGAATCGAACAATAGCGTGAGACGCAGAAACCTGAAACAGAGGAAAACAGAGGATATTAAAATTGTACCTTGACGCTTCCGTGCTTTCGAGAAGAATTGAGGAGGCGATACTCATGCATGATCCAATTGGTTTTGGTGCCTTTGGGTGCTTTTCCAACGTAGAAAACGAGAGCTTTCTTTATGCCAACCTTTCGACCTTGGGTGCTGATGATTTTGTCGGTTCCGGTGGCTTTCCAGTACCCAGAACCGGCGACCCGGTTGGGACGGGAGCCGTTTGGGTACTTTCTGTCTCTTGGGCTAAAGAAGTACCATTCTTTCTCACCAAAAATAGCTTTGCCTGTACATTTTTATAAACAAAATCAATTACTAATATTTTTGCAAAGAAATGCTTTCTTTCACGGAGATTCTTATTGTATTGAACGTTAAGGAAGTGGGTGATTACTTGGTAGAACCCACGGGTCGAACTTGTACAAGTCGATTTCACCAATAACTTGCAGAGAGAAATGGTGGCCGGCTACCTTCCGGCATAGATACTGAACCAGAAGTTCCTCGTCCGTCGGGTAAAACCGAAAACCCGGAGGTAGATTCAATTGGGCTAGCGGGTCTGTCTCTGGAACTCCCATTCTGGCTTCTTATGATTCTGGAGAAAAACAGTGCGAACACGCTCGACGATGAAGAAGAAGCTCGGGATTTATGAAATGAAATCTTTTCCTTTTCTTTCAGCAGAAAGGGGTCGTTATTTATATAGGGACACGCGGACCCAGATAAGTACGGTTGTCTTTGTCATACTGTTGGCTAATGGGGCCCACCTGAGTTGATAACCCCTTAGAATATGCCGAGTATCTCTGTTACTAGGAATTATTTACTTAAATTAGGTAAAGTAAAAAGAACAAAAGAGAAAAATAAATAAGAAGAAATATAATAAAAATAACTTTCTGTTTTTATTTTTTTTAAAAAAATGTAATAATTAAAATAATAAATGGATAAATAAAATAATATTTTTAAAATATAATAAATATCACATAAATTATATTAAAAAAATAAGTTCATGTTATCACGAATTATGTAAAAGTTCAACGTTATCCTAAGGGCGACCTTATCTGATTCATGTACGGTCCTTGGGCTTCGGTAGATGCAATGTATTAAGCCCTCACAAGCCAACCAAAAAGAAAAAAGTACGTTAAGTTAAAATTAAAAAATATTATACGATTTTTTTATTGATATATATTAAAAAACTTTAAAGATAAAATTAAATTTTAGACGAAATCAAAATATTTGATTCTTGATGTTATAATAAAAGATTATTGTAAAATGTTGATATAGAATTGGTATAATTTTTTATCTAATAATAAAAATACTAAATAATTTCATTCTAAAAAAATTATATTATAAAAAAATTAATTTATAAACTAAAAGTAAATAAAAAATAATTTATATCAAATATTAACAAAATCAAATAATATTTTTAAAATAAAATATATTAAATATAATCTCCTCACATTTGTAAAAAAATGAATGCAATAAAAATAATAAAAAGTAACGAGTGAGTCACGAAGATAACTCGGCCACGTGTGGAGGCTAGAAGAATCTTCTAAAAGCTTTGTGTTTTTAGATAGGGCATAATAAAGTATGCGATATGTGTGAAATTCAGATTTCTTAAATAGTTTATTTGATATGTAAAAGGTTAAGGATAAAAAATAAAAGATAAAAAATAATTTTATAAATAAAAAGTATTTATAATATTTTTATTTTTAATAATTAAATAATTATAAGAATAAAGTAATTTTTTTAAATTTTTTTTCTTTTTTTTTTTCTTGTTTAGCTGTAAATTTTAAAGTTATTTTTTATTTCTGCATTCAGTGAAAGTTTAAAATTAAAAAAAAAACAAAAGAGAGAGAAAAGAAGCATTCACCACACATTTCTTTTGTGAGCTCTATACACTTCACTTTTCTTTTAATTTTAATTTCATTAAATTTATTTCCTGCGGTGGGGCTGGGAGAGAGCGCGTATTTTAAAAATGTTGACAAAAGCATTTATCACGCGTGACTATTGAAGCAGGAGGGTGGACACGTGCGGGCACGTGGCGGCCCATGTGAGAGACAGTGAAAGTTAGGCCTGGAATTTTGTTAAAAGATGGCAGATAAAAAAGACCCGAGCATAAAGCTGGTGCGCTGGAACCTCCATTTTGCGACACGTGGTATTCATTTTTGTCCTTTCTTTTCTGAGCTGATTAGGTGTTTCTTTCACTCTTCAACCTCCTTCGCCAAGCTTACAAGTATGAATTATTGCTGTGTTTTCAAATTGTGATTGGCTTTTGAGTACTTTTCACACAAAAGATCGGCGGTGACGTGGTCGGTCAAGGTCAGCTTTGTTGAGTGGTCTAATGCACTCGATGCTTCTCCCCCGATTCATGACGTTTTAGAGTTTAGCGAACGTGGGGAATTATTGGCTGAGAGTTTGAAAAAACAACATAAATATGGACTTTCCTTGGTTTGTTGTTATTATTACTATTTTAGATTTAGTCAATATCCAATATTTAAAAGATAGAAAACGCAAAAAATAGGGTCAGAGTTGGAAAAGCATGTGATTTTTTTTAAATTTTTTTACATCAACATGATCGATTTTTTTAAAAAATAAATATAAAATATATGAAATTTATTTAAATAATAAATTTTATTTAAGTGTGTGGAATCTACTTAAATAATAAAATTTATATAGATTTTGTGTCTCTTTCTTTTTTTTTTTTAAATTGTTATTGTTGATTTTAAAGAGAAATTGTGAGAATTTATTTTTGTGCATGGTGATAATATTTTGACAAATATACTAAGACAAGTCTTTGTTATTTTTGTATTGGGTTGACAAATAATGTGAAAACATTGACATTATAGAAGCAGAGGCAGTGTGGTCAATACTCCATAGGGTGTTATACATTAATTAGCACTTTGAGAAATTGGGTTTATGCCACGTGCACATAAGCATAGTGCAAGATGGCTTCAACTCAATGGTTGTGTGCATGAAACATTCGGAGAGGTTTCAGATTTTGAAAGTGCATCGCGCAAATTCAGGTCACCTACTTTTAACCAATTTCGTCGCAGCAGGTGACAACAATTTGACGTTGGATTTTTATTAATAGTTTTTGTGTTGCAGTTTTGATTAATTTCTGTGTTCCTACATACGTTGGACTAACCAAACAACACAAGCTAGGGTTAACGTTTGCAACCCGTCAAAAGGTTGCTTCAAAGTGTCAAAAATCGATTTTTCTTTTTCTTTTTATTTGTCTATTGAATCTTGATTTGATTTATCTTCAATTCTTCCTCTGTCTCTCTTCTTGTATGCTTCCTTCATCTTGACTTGAACACAGAGAATGAAACATCGGGTGCTTCAAGTGGATGATTTTTGACGAGTTCTTACAATTTCCATGGTTTCCAAATATGAAACTTCCTCACAAATTCATTATCGATTTTCTGAGACAAAATTTGACTTTGTAGATTTGTTTTATGCCATTTATGTTTGTTTAATTCTTCCAATCAAATGGTGTTCATTTAATTATATTTTGGTTCTTTTGGTTATTCCGCTTCACGATTTTCACTCTCGAAAAGTCAAATTACATAGCACGATATATTTTATCCTGAACAATATATATAAGATTATGTCTATTTTATTTGATGTGTGATTAATTTTTTATAATAAAACCCTAGTTAAATTTTTATTTTACTATCCATGCAACTCTCGTGACTTTTGAATATATATGAAATTCAAAGATGAGATGGCAGGTCAGGTCGAAGTTTGATCTGCTTGATTAGCTTCCTCACATGTGAAATGAAGGGGGTAGCCAAAACTAGGGAAACACAACATGTGCGATTATTAAGTTTCAAAGGGTTACTTTGATGCATAGAGTGCTTACAGTCACAATAATAATAATAATAATAATAATAATAAAGTATTAATATTTAGTCAAAATATATATTAAATGAAACCATAAATTTGAATTTGCATAGCCGGAAAAATTAGTTCGTGTGAAATAACATTTCTTTATTATTGAAATATATTTTAATGTGAGATGCACATGCACATGGCGCATGCTTCGTTTTAAGGAAAACTCCCCCTAAAGGTTGGAGAAACAGAAACTACTAGGGATCACTCACGTATTATAATAAAAAAAAATTTATAGAGAATTTTATATATTTTTATTATTAAGTTCTTTAATTAAAACATAATATATATAATTTTTTAATTCTAATATGATAAGTTTAAATTTTTACAAATAAATAAATAGTTTTTAAATTAAAATATACATTTGTTATATTTTTTATCAAAAATTATATATTGATTAAAAAATTTGACAACAAAGATATATATATATATATATATATGTAAGTCTATAATTTTTTTACACTATTTAAAATTTTTATTCTTAAATCCTTTAAAATAAATTTAAAATTAAAAACCCTTCAATATAAATATCCTTCATTTTGACTTATTACTTGTAAGTTTCTCCTCTATATCTTGTTACATCCAGTTTTTGTACAGGCTCACATCTTTCCTACTGATTTTTCTTTTCCGAAGCAGAAAAGGTTTTTTTTTGGGGTTAAGAGGAGATACTATTCGTCTTTAACAATAAAACTAACTCTTTTAGATAAAGAAATAGACTTAGATATAACTTTTTTATATTATTATTATTATTAAAATTTTTTAATAAAATTATAATATATGTAAATTTTTTTTAGAAAAACTTAATTATATAATGTTGAATTATAAAAACATATACTTGTTTATAAAAATTATATATTTATCATGTTATTATTAAAAATAATAATAATAGAGATATAAAAATTATAGAAGACAAGGTGGATAATACTACTTCCAGTCTCATGTATAATAAATTTTTTTAGGGTTTGATTTGGTCTAACATATAATTAACAAACCACTAAAATCTGATATACTAATTATAATATTTTAATTATACCTTTCATTAAATGAGTCTTTTAAATTATGAGTAATAGTTGTCATTAATTTTAAAGAGAAAGTACACACATTAAATATAGATATTTTTAAAAAATAATTTTTATTTAGAATAAAATTCAAAAAATTAATTATTTTTATTCAACTTTTTTAATTTTTATGAATTAATTGTTTAGTTCTTACATATATATGAGACAAAAGCAGTATAACATAGAAGGTAGGGTACATATACAATCCGAAACTCCTCATCTATAACCCAGTTGACTAGCATATGTTTCTGTGTAAACCCGATGTTAAAAAATGGCAGCTTAGCTCCAACATTTCAGCGTCACAATTGAAGTTGAGATAGAAAATCAATGAGCACAAGCCTTATGGCATACATTTAATTAGCCAACATGTTAAAATTCAAGTCAAGCATGTAATTAATGATAGCTGAAAAATGCACTTGGTAGTTGCCGCCAAAAAAGGTCCCTGATAGTGCGAATAAACCCGAGTTCTCTGCCAATACCTTCAAATTTGCAGCCTAAACTACATTGATAATTTGATATAGGTACGTACTGGGACTTTGTCAAGTAGATTTAGAGTTTGTTTGGAGTTGTTGCAGATTTTGCTTATTTTACAATTATGTTTTTAAAATAAGTTTCATAAAAAGTGCTAGTAAAAAGATTCGGTTTGGTTTGTGTTTGATAAAATTATTTAAGAAGTGTTTTTTAATTAATATTACTATTATATTTGATAAATCTTTGAAAGACATTTTTTTTCGTGTTAAATTACTAATAGGAATATGTATACTTGTATAGTGTAGAGATTAGGTAAAAAAATATCAGGTGATAATTAATGATTTTGAACAATGGTACTTATGCTGTGCTTGGTTTGCTGTACCACAATCGTATTTTTTTTTTATATAAGTTGTATAATGTTTATTATATTTTCATATTTTTTATTTTATTTATCAAATCATCATTTTAACAATCAAATCATTATTTTAATAGTAGGAGCAAAAAAGTTATTTTTTATTTTACCTACTCTTACCTACCTACATTTTACATTCTCTTTTTCATTCCTTCCTCCAATCAAACGGACCTTAACTTTTGTCTTCAAAAGTATAATTTTTTTTTTTGTGTTTTCAAGAAATAATTCTAATTTTTTCTTTTCTTTTTGTACTATAACTCGAAAGCAACTTTCTTTTTTAACAAAAGTTTCACCAAATAGGCTTTTAATCTGTTAAAAAGCAATAAATAAATAAACTTTAGTTGTAAAAAATATATAAGTAAATAAAATTAATCATAAATAAATATTTAAAATATTATAATTAGATTTTATTTAAAAATATACTTAACACATTTACATTTGTTTTCATATAATTTGGTTATATATATATATATTATTAATAAATTATATCTACCTAAAATTTGTTTATAACAATGAATTTGGACTGTGTTTTCAGGTTTTTCTAAAGGGGAAGGGCCTCCAATACTTGACAGTTTACAAGTGGAGAGGCCTAGACATAAATTACTAGTCAAACAGCACTATTTCTCACGTTTCTACTATGCGCTGTCCATTTTTTCGGCTCATACCAAATCTGCTTCACGAATTTCGGCTCATAACTTCAAGTGGACAATTCAAATTCCTCGGTTTTGATTGTCACTGTCAACCCCAACTATTAATTAATACCCATTGTTGCTAAATCAGGTTGGTTACAAAATGTTATACAAACTAGTAAACCCCCCTTTTTTTCGTGTCCATTTTTTAGGCTCAACAATTGCGGCAATACAACAATTTCTTTCTCTCTTTTTCATTAACTAAAATTTTAATTAACTGGAATGTGAGATCCATTAAAATCAATATAGTTAAAATTGGACCATCATTAAATTGATAAAAGAATTAATTCATGATTCAATGATCTAATCATAGTTGAATTGATAAAAATTAAATATATATATTTTAAATTTTATATATTAAAAATTTAATAATACAAATAGATGTTTATAAATTTTAAATATTTAATTACTAATTTTATGTTTTTTAAAATACTTAAGAAGTTATCTTTTAATTGAAAAACAAAACTTATTTATAATTAAAATCTAATAATATTTAATTTTAAATTTTAAGGTTTTCAAATTATATTAAGATTTCACTTATTATTAAAAAACAAAAAAATGAATGATTAAAATTTGTAAATTAAAAAAAAATAATTTATCAAATGAAAATAATTTAACCAAATTAAAAATATAGTTATAAATAGTGTATATATATATTAGTTTAGATGTTTTTATATTACATATATATAATTATTTATTATATTATTTCCTTGAGATGTTTATATATGTATATATATTAAAAAATATGTAATATCATTAAAAGAAACTTATAATTTAGATGATAAAAAAGTTTGACACTTAGTGAAAGGTCGTGTGTCCGAATCTTTAGATTAACCGAATAGATTCTAAGCTAACCTAGTTTTAAAGACTAATCCAACTAGACCAAAAACCAATTTTTAATCCAAATTTTCAAAACAATAGTTATAATAACACATAGCTATTTCTTGTTAGCAACCATGCTAGTTTTAGACTTAACATCTTCATGAGTTTATTATTATGCTGGGGCCTTACGACTTATAAATTTGTTTATCTATACTTGGTTTAGCATTGTCTTGTTGGGCCTTTTAACTTACAATTTGGTAAGGGATTTCTTTTATTTTTATTTTTTGTAATATTTATTATATTTTTATAATTATTCCTTAAGTTATTTATTTATTTATTATCTTTTAAATAAAGATATGAGAATTATTTTTCAATCTCAAAATTACTTTTTTAATTTTATTTTCTATTCCATTCTACGTATTAAACAAACCCTTATACCTGCTCTCAATTTTGAATTGTAAACCTGTCATCCAATGGATAAAAAGTCCATGAAGAGAAAAACTCTAGTAGCATGAAAAGGTCTATTTCATGCTGTTAACATATAGATAGATAGATGTGTATATATATATATAGAGAGAGAGAGAGAGAGAGAGAGAGAGAGACCCTATTTTGGATACTCAGAGATAGGATAGTTTTCAATTTAACTCTTTATAAAATTATCTTATCAATTTAATTCTTTATATATAAGTATTTTTTAATTTAATCACTCAAAAATAAAATCACTATTAATAACTTTTTTTTTGGTTTATGAGACTAACGGTTAATCTAAATATTATATGATGATAATTAAGTAATAATCTATTAAAAATATGTTTCATGTTATTGCATTTTATTAATTTCATATATAATAGATTGGTATGATAAATTATTAATAATGATTTTATTTGTGAAAGAATAAATTAAAAAATACTTATATATAAAAGATCAAATAAAGAAAATAATTTTATAAGAGACTAAATTGAAATATATTTTATTGTGATGGATCAAATTAAGAAATAATTCTGTAAAGAAATAAATTTAAGGAAAAAAAATTACATCTAGCAGGGACTAAAATGAGATTTTAGTCTATATATATATATATATATATACATATACACTTGAAGTTAGTTCATACTAAACACCTGAAACTGATTCATTAGCCAACGTATGTTGTTCCACCCCCAAAGACGTTACATGGACTTGCTAGTACTCTGTACCTACAGCTATGTATAGAGGCTACAATAGAACAAAATGAAATGATTAGAAAATTATATCAGTAACCGGAGGAAGAGTCTTTATATGCTACACCAATTTCTTTGTCACCCCAATCCACATAAGAGCAAAATGAGAAGTCCATAACATATTAGCGTTATCATTAGAGCAAAGCAGCCACCACTCGGCCCTCCAAATGCAGCCCCATTTGCTTTATAGGAGGAAACTCTGCAACTAAACACTGCCCTTCAGAACAAGGGTATGTGTCCCTACTCTCATACTGAGACCCCAAAAACAGCCGGCATGTGTGGTAGCTGATAGATAACTACTTGATCCAAGCTATAAACAGCGGGAAATGTTGGACTTAGTATGCACCTGCAGCAAGAAGAAAACTTAGCATAATCACAGAGCCAAGTAGTTGCAGATTTTTGATCCATCATTATTGCATCGAGGACATGGCCTAGGCCTCGCGAGACTAGGACGTTGAAAAAGGGGCTTGAAAACAGAACCATGCGAAATTTGATGAGTTATTTGTATTTGATACTAGTGTTCTATATATATATATATATATATATTTTTTTTTTTTTTTGATAGAATACTAGTGTTCTATATTGAAGAAAGGTGTTTTCCTCTTGAAACGTCGAGCAAGATATAACGTTCCAATTTTTTTTTTCTTTTTATTTTAAACGCGAACTAACTATTAATCAAAGTGGGTGTCTGCTCCATCTAAGAGGGACCTACAATACTATACAAAATTACATAGACATAATTTCATTTTACAATTGCTAGTTTTATATTCAGCAAGGCAATCCAAGTAGGTCTGCTAAATTAAAGCAAAATTCCTAGAGTATATGTCTTGTGATTGTGAATACCCATTGATACTTTTTTTTTTTTTTTCAGTGGCAAGCAAGAACTGAGCAGAGTAGGTCCAATTACATACCAAGTTCGACCTAAATCTGACATCTTAGGAGCACATCATTTTATGAATCTGGTGTGGGAAACCAACACTTAATAAAATTCTTACTTGATCTTGCAAGTGCGAAATATCATACTTATGCCTGAGTAGTAGTCCCGAGATAATGGCAGTCGCCAATGTTGAGGCTAGAGAATGATTCATATTTTCTCTCCTTCATTCCTATCTTAAGCAACAAAATGATTTTGCTGAAATCAAGGAGTGGACGATCTCCCAAAATCTCTGTCTTGAAATTTACCTTCACTTGCACCGGAGTCATCCCTGATCTCGTGAACTTCACTTGTGCATCAAGGTTGTTCTTATATGCTGAAACCAATTTCTGCTTAAGACATTATCTTCATAAGATTCATCAGTGTATATACGTGCAATAATTTCCCCAACTTCGCAAAGTCAACGCTTCCTCCAAGGCCAAGTATTTTTCTTATATTTATATCAATCACTTGTTAGCATCTTAGTGAGCTTTATTATAGTAGAAGGGCAATTCTTTGATTCTCAAAATGTGCCAGTATCGCATTGGCATATTATCAATTGTTAGATGAATTTGAATGCTCTTATATCAATGTGAATATCACTCCCAAGTCGACAGTGTACAAGTATATTATAGATACCATTTAATTTCCTTATTCGCAACAACAAAACTTAATCATCCTCATACTTTAAGGAAGGTTTAAGAAGTAACAATTTAAGGTGAGAGTAGCTCAAATAGTAAGATACACTTGAGCTCCGATTGAGTGATCTTTATAATTTCAAGGGTTCGAGCCCACCAAAAAATACTTGTAAAAAAGAATAACTATTAACTCTGAAATAATTTTTCAAGAGCATCCCTTTTAGAATGCTAACAACAAAAATCTGATCATAAGCAGAAAATATGGAGGTTCCGAGAATGTGAATGGAATATCATTTTTTTCCCCATGTCATGATTTTGGTTTAGTTTCCTAAAACCCAGAAAGAAAGAGAAAAATTGAAGCAAAGTCTATACAAAAGGCTTTAGGACTATGAGAAATTAATAGTCAAAGTTATGATTGAAGTCCATGCACATACAGAAAGAAAATAATCAAAGTTTGAAGATATTAAAACCCTTATAATTAACATATTCTTTTCCTCATATGTTTTTTTCTCCAAACAAAAAGGCTTGGATATTTATTATAGAATACTCATAGGTACAAAAATGATATTGGATTGAAATAATTAATTGCCTGGGTTTAATTAGCTGAGACCTGAGATCTTGTGGTATATATCCAATCCAGTCTTTTACTTTTCTATAACCCCTCCTTGACTGGCTTCTTTCTGTGTAAATCCGATCTAGAAAATTGGTGGCTCCAACATTTCAGCGCCATCATATTGACTTTGGAATTGAAAATTAATGTGCACGTGCCTTTTGACGAACACATAGCTCAACAGGTAAAAATTCAAGTCAAGCGTCAATAACAGTACTAAATACTTAGCCCAAGGAAAGTAAAAATATTTGGTATAGTGCGAATGACCCCAAGTTTTCAGCAAAGACCTTCCAACTTTTTAGCCTAAATTCAACTCCACATTGATATGGAGTTTTCAAACGGCCATAATTTTCCCATGCGTGCCACTGACATGTCAGTTTCGAATGAAGTTGCTCTGTTTTGATTGTTATGGTCAGCTCTAATGAAACACACGGAAATTTTGTTGGGCTTCAGCGTTAAGCCTGAAATATTAAGAGATATTTTTCTTTTAGGGTTTGATAAAGAATTGTATTTATGAAATTGACAATACATCTTGTCTTAAAATCTTAATACATTGTATTTATGAGTCAATTCATTTATATAATTTTCATTTAATTCATTCACTTTTAATGTAAAACTTTTACAATGTGAGACTTTCATCCACATCACAATTACTTTGAAGCTTAAACCGTAACCTGTTATAAAATAGGTAACGAATACATTAAGGAACAAACCCCATTAGCAAGAAAACTTGCTTTTTACAATAACAATAGACAAAAATAAAATTCAAGTTTGTTCATATTGATCACCTGAAATTAATTCATTAGCCAACATATGCTGCTCTCTCACAAAAACGTTATATGGACTAACAAGTAGTACTTTGTGCCAATAGCTATATCTTAAGACTACAATAGAACGATAGAAAATGACTGTCAATAGTTGACAAATATATCAGAAGGGAATAGTCTATATATGCTACACCAATTTCTTTGTAACCCCAATCCTCATTAGGGCAAAATAAGCTATGAGTCTGTAACCTATCAGCATTATCACTAGAGCCAAAGCAGCCACCACTTGGCCCTTCAAATGCAGCCCCATTTGCTTTATAGGAGGAAACTCTGCAACTGAACACTGCCCTTCAGAACAAGGGTATGTGTCCCTTTTCTCATACTGAGACCCCACAAACAACTGGTATGTGTGGTAGGTGATGGACATGTACTTGATCCAAGCTATAAAGTTTGGGACATGTTGGACATAGTATCCACCAGCTAGCAGGAAACTTAGCATAATCACAGAGCCAAGTGTAGTTGCAGAATTTTGATCCATCACCATAGCACCAACAGCAAGGCCTAGGCCTTGTGAGACCAGGACATTGAGTAAGAGGCTGAAGAGTGTGCATAAGAAGTTTAGGGCATTGGGTTTGAGGCCAGCCATCCAATAGGATATGAGGAGAAAATTTGTGGGAAGGACAAGTTCCATGGGCAGATCAGCTACCATCCTTGAGATGAAGTAAGAGGAGAGCCTGTACATTCCAGAGGATCTTTCTTTTTCAAGCATCATCCTCTCTTGTGGGAATGTGAAGATGGCTTGGGAGAGTGGGAAGAAACCCCAGAAGCCAGCTATAAAGAATAGAAGCCCAATCTGCATGTTGGAGAATAATTAAATTTTAGTTAATTGAAAAGGATCTCAATGATCACTAAAACAAAAACCATGATAACAAAAATTTGAAGCAATCATGTGTAATTTAAAAGGTTGTTCGTGTTTAATACTTGTATCTTAGGAAAGTTATTATTTTCTAAAGTGTGAAACTAATTAAGAAATATTAATGAATAATTTGTTAAGTAAGACTTAACTTTTCAAATTCTTTTTTTCTTTTTATTTTAAATGCTAACTAACCACTAGTTAAAGTAGTTAGTTATTCTACTTAAAAGGGACCTACAACAGTACAAAAGCATAGACGCAAATTTCTTTTTGTTTGTCTGGTTCTGTTGAATAATGAGTCATTCTTGTCCTAATTAAAGTCTTTAATTTAGTTTTGCAGAAATCAAGGCAGTAGAAACCAATTGTTCGGCTAAATTAAAGCAATAACTCTATATTATATGCAAGTATATGCCTTCTGGACAGCACTTTTTTACCTTTTCTTTCCCCTTTTCAATGGGAAGAACTGAACAGAGAAAGTTCAATTTCATTCAAGCTTGACTAAATCTGACAACTTAGGAGCACATTATATATATATATATATATATATATGAACCCGGCGAGGAAATCTTTTTTTTTTTTTTTCAATTGGGAAAACAATTATAAAGTTTTACCTGATCCTGCAAGTGCAAAATGTCAGATTTATACCAGAGTAGTCCTGAAATAATGGCAACCACAAGGACCTGACCAATCTTGAGCCCAGAGAATGACTCATATTTTCTCTCCTTCACTCCTCTTTTGAGCAACACACTGAATTGCTGAAACCAACTTGTAGGCCATCTCCCAAAGTCTCTGTCTTGAAATCTAGCTTGACTCTTACCAGACTCACTTATCTCATGAACCATTTCCTTCACTTGTGCTTCAAGGTTGTGCTTGTATGCTAAAATCAATTTCAGCTTAAGTGAGGCATGACCTTCATAAGATTCATCAGTGTAAATACCTGCAAAATACCCCCACTTTCCAAAGTTACAAAGCTTCCTCCAAGCTCAAGTACTTTTTTTTTTCTAAATATTTACATAAATTGGAGAAATCTATGCACATAGATCACTCTTTTTCTTTTTCGTAACCTTTACCATATGGATTGGTTATGAATAGTTCGAACTCTCCATCGTATGTTTATCCCAACATTCATACGATTATCTTAAAATTTGCAATAAATAATATTTTATAACCATACACAAAAATCGAATAGTGATCGAAGACTTCATATACCAACCCTTGTCATATTTGCTGGGGCAATTCTTCAACACCCAAAATGCACCGTTATCCTGTTTAGTTGGCGTTACTGGTACATTAATTTAAATGCCCTGATCATCTAAGAGTTAATATCACTCCCAACCAGAGAATTACTAGTACATTATGGATACCATAAAGTTTTTCTGTTATCGGTTACAAAATTTAACAATGCTCATAAAATATTGTACATAATATATAATAAAATTGTGTTATGAGATTTGCTAATAAAAATACAATAAGTGAATATTTTTAATAACTAATTTCTCTTTACATATTATATATTTATTCAAGCAATTACCTAAACAACTAAGGTTATATTTAGTTGGCTGCAAGGCAAATATTATTTTTTTATATAATTTATGCAATATTTATTATATTAAAAGTTATTTTTTATCTTAACTAATCACTTTTTATATCTTTTTTTCTTTTATATTATTTAACTAAATATATCCTGAATTAATCATAGCCAGTAAAACAAATAGAATGAGGAAACGTACCATTTGCAAGATCCAAAAGAAAATCAGAAGGGTTCATGCCCAAAGTAGGGGCATACCCAATACTTGAAAAATAGTGCATGGCATCAGACCCCTTTCCAAAGAACAAAGGGCTCCCATCAGACAACAACAAAACCTTACAAAACATATAGTACAACCTACTCGAAGGTTGATGTATGGTCATAACCACAGTCCTCCCAGCATTAGCCAGCTCCAACAAAGTGGACACAATCCTCTGAGCGGTGGTTGAGTCAAGTCCAGACGTAGGCTCGTCCAGAAACAACAAGATAGGGTTTATCAACATCTCTTGCCCAATACTAACCCTCTTCCTCTCTCCTCCTGAAACCCCTCTCACCAGTGTCCCTCCTATGATGCTATCCTTACACTTGGTTAACCCTAGCTGGGATATCACTGTTTCAGCGTATAGGACTTTCTCTTGTTTGGTGAGGGTGTTTGGTAGTCTGAGAAGGGCTGTGAAGACTAGGGTTTCAGTGACGGTTAAGTGTGGGTAGAGAATGTCGTCTTGGGTGACGAATCCGATTTTTCTCTTCAATATGTTTGAGAAGGGTTCGTTATTGTAGGTTATGGTTCCTCGGAGTTTGTTATTACCTCCTAGTCTGCCTCCTAACGCAGTTAGGAGTGTCGTTTTCCCACTTCCGGATGGGCCTAGCATTGCCAGCATTTCGCCTGGTTCGACTATTCCTGACACTCCTTTTAGTATCACTTTCTCTTCTGATTTTGTGTCCTTGTCGAATAATCCACCTTTTATTGTCTTGATTTTGCACACCACATCCTCAAACTGTACGTACAGCGATTAATTAATGAGAGTTTTTCTGTAATAAGGATCCGTACTTATACTGTTGACAACAAAAATCTGATCATAATTAAACACAAACATGGCTTTCGAAATATCATATCATGATTCTGGTTTATTTTTCTAAAACAAAGAAAAAAAATACGGGAAATTATCAGAAAAGACCACATAAGGCTTTCAGGATATGATTTGATCAGTTTGATTAATTCAATCAAGTGAAAAACATTGTCAGAAAATTAAATATGTATTTATGTAAAACATATGTGGATAGAACTTAATTAAATTAGATTTTTTACTCTGCAAGATGCAGATATTAATCCACCATTCAGAATCGATATAGGTCATCATGCGATTTGAAATCCATGCACATACAGAAAGAAATTAATTCCAATCGAAGTTCTAAGAAATTAGAACCTTTATCTTTATTAAAGCAGTACCTGGAGAGTATTGTTACGGGACAGCGATTAATAAGAGTTAAGAAACTTTCACTAAGCATCCATATTAAATTAAAATGCTAATAACAAAAATCTGATCATTGGCACAAAACATGGAGGTACCTAGAATGAGAACGGAATATCATATCTTCCTCCCATATCATGATTTTGGTTTATTTTACAAAAACCAAGGGAAGAAAAAAGGGGGAAATTGAACAGAATACTATATACGTATATAAGGCTATCAGAATATGAGAAAATAATAATCAAAGGTACGAGAAGTTAAATTAAAACCCATATTATTAAAAACAATACCTTGAGAGTAACTGGACGATTGTTCCCCTGCTGGAAGATGTCAGGAGCTTTGAATGTAGTTTGAGACTCTATGTCTGCTATCTCCTGCTCCATATGCTTGCTTTGCTGCTTCCCAAACACTCTTAATTAATTATTACTTTGGGAACCCCTCTTTGATCTTTAAATTTTGAGCTAAGCCCCTCAATTCGTTGTCCCTTTTATAAAAGAAAGCATATGGCGGAAATGGTAGTAACGATCAAAGAGCTGATCTCACTGTCTACGTGTTTATAGTGCTTGCTACTATAAATTCTAGGAGTAACTTTTTTTTCTTCATAACGTGAACAGATGAAGTTGTACATAAATGTATATAATACTAATATTAATACATAAGTGTGTCTTACGATATTTTTCTATTTATGCGGACAAAAGAAAAGAGTGTTGTGTTCAAATTGGCTTTTGATCCTTGTCATTGAGTTCACTTGGCTTTAATTCTAATTCTATCTTTCTTCTGTACTTTCAATGTTCCATTCGTTTTGGTAATTAATTAAAAGATGTTTCTGTAAAAACACGGCATTCTTATATGCATGTGTAAGTTCATTAAACAATATTAAACATATCAAATTTTATGAATCTATAGAATTAATTATGTGCAAATTTTGATTCGTTTATTATAACTTGATGATAAGTATACAAGTATATTTCTTGTCGCATATGTACCCACTTAATTAATTAAGACATTTCTTTTTTAAAAAAAGAAAAAAAAGAAAGTACTTATTTTACATGTTATATTGGAGAAATTAGTAGCCCCAAAAAGTATATAACATTGATTGAATTTATTAAAGCTCAGATTCTCTCTTTATACCTATGGTTATGGCATGCAAGAAGGAAGAGCATATGACTTGAGCAGAAACTTGAATGAAATTAATATGAAATGCTTGGTATGTTTTAGTAATATTTCTTATGAATGTGCTATTGAAGAATTATCTAACTGTTCCTGGCTTATTAGTCAGCCAGCCTCATTTGGTTTCCATTTGCTCTCATTGTATGGTCCTTATTTTAAGAGAAATGGATTAATTAAAGCAGGTGGGCCAAAAATCAAAAGGCAATAAGCTCAGTTAATTGATAAACATAGCAAAGAATAAGCTATTAATTTGAGTGATTCTATGGATAGCTGATCACTACAAGAAATTTGTCATTTAGCAAAAATCAAGGGATACAATTTCTCGTTGCTTCTTTGCTAAACATCAAGAAAATAATAAGGATTTTATAATTCTTTTTACTGAATTTTCATATTAAAAACACAAAAAAATTCGTAATAAGTTAGTGTCTAATTGGGGAGAGATTAATAAGAAATTATTTTTTGGTATTGAAACACCCCCCAAAATCTCAATAAGAGATCGTGTTTCTTGCTATATTAATTGCAATTTTTCTTGGTTCAACCAGGCAGTGAGAATCAATTCTTCACTCATCGGTCGCTAAAAGATTTTAAAACCAAATCTTTAACTCCCATCTTAGATTCATTCTCTCTCTCTCTCTCTCTCTCTCTCTCTCTCTCTTCTCTTAATTCCTAGTTTAATATATCTATATTTTAACTAATTAATTGCTGCAATAAAATTTAATAATGCATCAAGCAATAAATTTAAAAAGCTCAAAGTGAAAATCTTACATCACACATTTTCGAAACATGGCCATCGGAGTAGGACTAGACATTTATTGGTTATGACTCCTTTCAGCAAATGCTTTCAGATATATCGCAACCAGAAAGTTTGAATCCTATTAAAATTCAATAATTCGACCTTACTTTGGCTAAACAGAAAATCTTCAAATCTTAGAAAAGAATCTCTCACAGGATTAAAAGTGGATTCATTGTGACGTCAACTCGGCTGGCTCCACTGATTAATTTATGCGTGTTCAGTAAATTTTTTCTGGGTTAATAGCTTTTATAATTAAAATCAATTTTTAATTATAAAATTAAAAAATTTCGAAATATGAAACATTTAGCTTTTTCAAACAATAAGAACGTAATTTATTTCGGATAAAAAAAAGGTGATATCAAAACACTTTTATGCTTTTGAAGAAAAAGAGTAATCCAGATTGGCCTTTACTGTTACTGATATTGATGTCTACATTAAAATAGGAAATATTTTTTAGATTATTTAAGAAATACTATTATCTCAAAAAAAAATATTATGGTATGAGTCTTTCTGGTTAACTTAATTATTAATTACACAGAGCTTTAAACTAATAATAGTGGAACACTAGCAACAAATCCATAATCCTATGCTTGAGCATTTTGGTCATGTATTTATCCGTGTTCCCTTCAATGTTTAGCATATATTCTATAAATAATCAAGCTAGCTGGATATTGTGTGAGTGCATTGTCATCTTATTATTATTATTTGGTTTACGAAAGATAAATTATCACTTAAAAAAAATAAGGGAGAATTATAATAAAGGATCCAAAAATTAAAAAAAAAATTTTAAAGACCTGTTACTACTTATTTTAGAATGATTACCATTAAGTTTAGTAATAAATGTAAAATGTTGCATCTGGAATCTGGAACGTGGGAATAATGCAGAACGTGAGAAGCAAATCGTGGCAACAATCCATTATGGTTCAAAAATTATGGGCTTCGTGGGATGAAACAGAACGTGCACTTCTGCACGATGCATCTTTTCTCGGCAAAATGATGGAATTGCCGTTGAAAGAGTTTGCCTATAAATACAGGGTCCCTGAGCTTGGTTTTACATTGCTACACACCATCATTCAGTAGAACAAGAGCTTAGAAGCATCCCTGGACTTTCATGCGACAGAATTCATATCAGAAAAACAGAGAATTCAAACAATGGCTGGAGGTAACATTTCGATCCATTTCTCTTGCATTGGATGTTATAAATATGTTTTTATATATCCATGAAGTCTAACAATAAATCGTTGAACTTAGTGATAAAGGTCCTTAAGAATAATTTTTTTTATCTTTTGGTTTTTAAACATAATTTTTTCAAAAAATAACTTGTTTTATTAATTCAAAGGATTCAAAAGAAAATTAATAAATAATTTTAGGTTAAAATATAAAAAATTCTCCCTCAACTTAGAATCATATACAATTAACTTTTCTTCCCTTTAAAACTTTAAAATTAACCCTCCAAACTATTGATGACACCTTGATTTTATTAAGTCCATTGACGAAACTTCTCTACATCAATAGGCCAAGTCCACATAGCATGCTAAATGGAATATTTAATCTTACCTGATATTTAATCAGTTAGTTATTACCTCACTCCTCTCTCTTCTCCTTCTTCTCTCTCTACCTTGTCCTATTGTTGCAGTGAACTAATTGCACAGATCTTGAATCAACATGGTATAGTAAACTATCTATCGTCAAAAAAACAAGGCAGAGAAACCCAAATCTTTTTTTTTTCTTTTTTGGATTTCAGTTTTCACCATTAATGGCTGCTTGTGAGAGAAAAAACCCAAATTGAATCTTTGATGGGAGGGAAGAATGATGATTAGTTTTATGGCGGATTGTGGAGGGGAGAAAGTAGCCATGAATGTGAAGGGAAGCTAGAAAGGATCTCAAAGCATCAAGTATAGTGGATCCCGCTGGCGAACAAAATCTAAAAGAAAATATAAAAAAAAATCTAGTTCCATTGCTAGTTTTTCTTTTCCACTTGAGGAAATGAAATTGCTCTATCAGATGCCACGTGGACATGACTTGTTCGCATGGAAGAGCTTAATTTGTTAGTTTGATTTAATAAAATCATTAATGGAGGATGTTGATTGCACAAAGTCAATAGATTGTAGGGTTAATTTTAAAGCTTTAAAAGTGAGGACGATTAATTGCATTTTTGAATCAAAAATAATAAAAAAATTGTAAAAAATAACAAAGTATAAATTATTTGCCCTGAGAGAATAAATCCTTGAATACGAAATTATGAATCTTGAAATCAAGCTAACTTCTAGATCCATGATTCAGGATTCAAACTAAATTCAAAATCACAGTGTCTGAATTCAACTTGTCTAAATTTGGAACCTATAATTCCAAATTCAAGTATTTGTAGGTTAGCTAGCTAGCCTACAAATACTGTTGGCTAACCAATCAACCAATCAAAAGTCATTTGACTAGTTAGCCAACAATAAAAAATAGATGTAGCACACGTGGCAAAATCTAATTAGGTGTTGAAAATTGAGGAATGTTGTGATTGGCTGAAAAAAAATTATAAATAATATAAAGTTAAAATGAAAATATTAACCTTGTTTATAAATTTGCTTGAACACCCGACTTCCATTCACTTCGTCTCATTTCCTACAGCTAAAATTATTAATTCTCTTCCTCTTATTTTATGCAACTAAAATTATCCATTCACTTCCTCTCATTTCCTGTGGCCAAAATTACTAGTTATCTGCTAAATTTATTTGTTATGAGATTTGCTAATAAGGTGTTACTATTATTTTGAGGCACTAATGAAGGAGAAAGGGTTACAAAGTATTAATGTATATTTTTCACGGAAATATTAGGTACGTCAAATTTTTTACTACCTCCGATCTCATATATAAGAAACAAATAACTAACTCATGAGAATTAAAGAAATTGGTTAAAAGTAATTAATATTTTTAATTTTGTTCTAAATAAAAATTAATTTTCAAGAATACCTCTATTTAATGTGTATACTTTCTCCTTGGAATTAATGACATCTACTACTCATAATTTGAAAGACTTATTTAATGAAAAGTATAATTAGAATACTATAATTAATATAATAAATATTAGTAGTTTGTTTCTTATATTTTAAACAAAATCAAGTTCCAAAAAAATCTCTTATATGAAACCGGAGGTAGTATTATATTTGACATTTTAATTTTTGTTATAACTAAAATATTACATTTTAAAATATTTACAAAATAATAATGTTGGTAGAATTATTTGATATAGAATTTTGTTTGTTGTATGGTTGATGTAGATTTTGGTTTTTATTTGAGAAATACATTTGAAAAAAGAAAGAAGGAAATGAAAGAAAGATTTATTTATGAAATTATTTTGTTAATGTTGATTTTGGTGCATTAGTTTATATATACATTTGAAGGGAGAAATAAATGAAGGAGCAACAAAAGAAATGGACGAAAAACTTGTTGTTGAACTAGAAAAATATTGGTATTTAAACCATATATTAAGAATATATGCAAAAATATTTTCTTTTTAAATTATGTAAATGATATGGAAGGAACAAAATTTTGGAATTTGAGAGAAAAATTAATGAAGGTAAAGAAATTGTGTAGGTCATAATAAAAAATAAATTATTTGTTATTTAAAAAAATTAAAGGAAAAGATGTGAAATAATTAAAGGGAAAAAGGGCTAAAATTTTAAAATACATATGTTTGTAATTAAAAAATGAAAATTTATTAAAAGTTAGAAATTTGAATGAGGAAAAAAAACATGTTCTAGATAGTAATTAAAATATGTTTTAGAAATATGTTGGGAAAAAGTAAAAAAAAAATGTTATAGATATTAATTAAAAAAGGTGAATGAGGGAAAGAGTTTAAAAATTGAAAGTAATTAGAAGGAGGATTTATGAATTTGGAGAAAAAAATTAAGGAATATTAACAAGTTATTGGACATAACAAAAGGTAATTAGTTTAAAGTGATTAAAATAAAAAAATAATAGGAAAAATGTGAAATAATTGAGGAAAGAAAATGGCTAAAATAAGGAAGGTGAAAAAAGAAAGTGAAAAATAAATAATGGAACGAAATAAAAGTATTGAAGTAATTAAGGAGGACAAACTAATAAGTAAGAAAAATATATTTAAAGTTAATAAATGAAAAAATAAGTAAGTGAGAAAAATGTGAAAAAAATTAGTTAAAATAAGTAAAATGAGGAAAAAATGTTTAAAAAGTTGAAATTAAAAAAGGGGAACTTTTGAATTTGGAAAATGGGAAAAAATGAAAAATGATGAAGTTAATTTAATTTTTTATAGTTGTAAGAAATGGAGAAAAATTTTGTATTTTTGATTTATAGTGAAAAAAATAAATTTATATAATGACAATGAAGTTAGTGAAATAAAGAAATAAATAAAAATATGTATTTTTATAGTTGAACAAAGTGAAATAATGAAATGAAAATAGGAGGAAAAAATATTTTGATAATTGAAAAATAAGTGAAAACTATTTTTTATTTATATTAAAAGAATTAAATTATATAATTGGTGAAGAAATATAATTTATGGTGGAATAAATAAATATATATAGTTAGAAAATAATTGGAAGTTTTTTTTTAATTTAAAGTAAAAGAAATAAGGTGAAGGTAATCATGAATGAAAAAATTATTTGAAAATGAAAAAATTAAGAGGTACGTTATTTTAACAAAAATTAAAAGGTAATTATTACAAATGTAAAAAATAATTTAAATAAATATGTATGTATCTAATATGTGCAAATTACAAGTAATTTTGAGATATTTAAATAAATAACTATTTGAAGCATATTTGTGATTAGGATATTTGAGGAGAAAAAATGACTAGGATGAATAAGATTTTTTTATATTTACGCGAATGATAGAATTTATGAAAGCATTCAAAGTATAATATTTTAGTGTGTAATGTCAAAATATATAATAATGAACATTGACATCACCATAGAAGAATTAAAATAAGCAAATAGTCAAAAGTTTTGATTTTCTCATAATCATGTTATATCTAATTTGATATATAGACTTCTAACAATAATAGATCCAATATGGTACCAAGTAATTATGCTTGAAGATGATTGCGATATGCAAAGAATGTGACAATTACACTCGTGTTTTCATCGTAATTGAATGTAGTTGAGGTATATACAAATATCTCAAGTATTGACCTATAATTGAACACTGAATTTTAGTCAAACCTAGTGAATAAAGTGTTACCCTCACATGATCTGTTGTAACAATTACCTAGGTATACTCAACATTATCAAATTGTATTAACAAAGAGCAGTTTGCAGTTGAGTTTCTCCTATCTAACAATTGGCTTTAATAAACCTCTTTTTCCACCTAGCTAAAAAAATGTATTAAAAGATTTTGAAAATAAAGATTATTACAGTGCAGAATTTAACCCTGATTACGACAATGATGATGAAGATGATGACGATAAAATTGATGATGATGATAGTGATGATGCGTTTGAGAATGAGAGTGATAATGACGATGTCTTTGATATTGAACCAGTGTCTCAATATGTTAACCCTACTGCTACGTTCTTCCAACAAGTTAATTTAGCCTTAACAATTGGTGATGAGTTTGAGGAGGTGGGAAATCAAATGCAAATAGACAATCAAGAGTTATACGTAGAATTGAAGTATCTGAATCAGAAGTATTACACCTTGCTGTGAAATTGTATTCTATAAGGACACACCACACTTTTAAGAAGTATTTAATGAGTAAAAAATATGAAGAATATTAGTGTGTAAATTATGATAACAGTTGTAGATGGCAGGTTAGAACATGTAAAAAAGGCAAAGGAAAAGGATCATTTTGGTAGATTACAAGATATAGGAGTCCACATATATATTTATCTATAGCATTATCACAAGATCATTCAAAATTAGACTCGAATGTTATCTCATCATGGATCGTTGCAATTGTAACTAAGACATCCGATGTTCTAATCGACCAGATCATTGAGTGGATGAAGAGTTTGTTTAGATACACTATATCTTATAGAAAAGGCGTAAAGAACAAAACATAAAGCCACAGGTGTTGGTAATTAAGAGAGCTCGTATGCCACATTGCCCAGGTAGATGACCGCAGTACAATATTTCATTCCCGGCTCTTGTATTAAGTTTGTGATGAAACAATATCCCCAAAACACTTTTACTAGTGAGCCAGGTTCAATGTTTAAGCTAGTATTTTGGGTGTTTAAACCTATATAGATGCATTTGAGCACGTAAAGCTGATAATTCACGTTGATAGGACATTCACTTATTGCAAATATAAAGAGATATTGTTAATGGCAATAGCATAATATGGTAACCAATGTATTGTCCCCTTGCCTTTGCTATTATAGAAAGGGAGACATAATTAATATGGACATAGTTCTTATATAATCTACACAAACGAGTGATATATAGGCAACATGATATTTGTTTGATATCAGAAATACATTTATCAATTCTATTTGTTGTCACTACTCCACAGACTGATTGGTAGCTATCATATCGTTATCATATTTTATGTCTTCATTATATGACAAGTAACATTCACACATATTATAGTTCATCCAATCTAAAGTAGAAATTAAAAAACATAAGTATGTTTCTCCTTTATACCTGATTATCCATGTCATAGATAGTTTGTAACTAATAGCAAAATCATTAATTATGTTACACAGGTTATGCATATGAGCATCAGTATGTCAATCAAAAGTTAGCTAAGATAATGGCTATACATGAGGCAGTAGTTAGGTAGATTGTAGAAATCCCCAAAGAACAATGGACTTGTACATATGATATAGAGAGTCAACGATATGATTATATGACAACAAACTTGACAGAATATAAGAAATGACATCTTAAAAGAGGTCAAGTCCTTACCTCTATCAAGAATAGCGAAGCCAATATATTATTGGGTCAATCAATATTTCATGCAACATATTCAGCATATTAATACTTAGATGATAGTAGGTCAGGTTTACTCTCAGACCTTGATAAAGAGGATAACGGTAAATGTGCAGTGTTTCCATTTATGTATTATACCGATGTTCAATCGGGAAGCTATATTATTTGAGGTTAAGAAGCTGTATGACCAAATAAATTGTCAATACAGTCGTTGCTGTAAGATTAATTTGATCAAGCGCATATGTGATTATGATAAATTTCAAGTGAAGAAGTGTTTATGCCAGCATGCTTTTGGATGTGCATTGTTGCAACTCTTGAGTCATTTTCAATTTATGAATCCAGTATTTTGCCTTGACAAAATGCACAATGTACACAATAATATATTTTAACCTATTGGAGGACAAGAATATTGGCTGCAACCAACTAGTTCAAAGTTAATCTCTAATTTGTCAATGCTTCATGAGTGAGGTTGACCTTGTTTGATATGTTATTGAAATAAAATGGATTTTAAGACCTTGGTAAAATTGAGTAGATGCAACCTCTGCAGACAAATTGGATATAATCATACCTGCTACATACATCACAATTTTGCCCCTCAGTAATATATTAACAAAAGTTGTAAATATTTATAAAGAAATTATGTTATTTATTCATTATAAGTTTGGATGGATAATAGTAACTTTTATACTACTTTTAACAAGATTTTAGTTTGTTATTTTATTTGTATAAGTAAATTTTAAAAGAATAATTGGTATTTGAACACATCTATTTTAAATGAGTAATAATATATTGTTATTTTGTCCATAAATAATATGGTCGAAGTCAAATATCCTGTTCATCTAGACTCTTCTATACTTACAGGAGTGACATATATCACAGGGCATCTGGGTTGGTAAGATAAGATGAATTGTTTATTAATATTTCATCTTCACTTGTGTACTTTGTTATATGATTTATCTCTCTTTACAAGATAATCAAATACTCCATCCACGATGAGTTTTGCGTGATAATTGTTTAGATGATCTACCACCAACCATTGTGGATGATTTGAGTCAATCAAAATTTTATGGTATTGTACGAGTTAGTTAACTTGAGTACGATATATCACTGGTTAGTGCACTAGTAGAGTGATGGTGTTCAGAGATACATACTTTTTATACCCCTCGATGAGAGTGTATTATCACCCTCAAAGACGTAACAGTGCAGTTAGGATTGCCAATAGAGAAGACCCTATTGTGGGTGAGACTGGTTTCAATTAGCTCGAGATGTATTAGTAGCTTTTAGGAATTATGACACTAGTTAATTAGATTGATGGACAATGATTTTCTATTACTTGGTTGGCACAGAACTTTTCACATCTACCGAATGACACAAAGGATAAGGCAATAAGTCAGTTTACCCGCACCTATATTCTTCGTATAATTGGAGATTGGTTGATGCTATATAGATTCAATTATAGAGTCTACTTGATGCACCTATCCTTACTGGATGATTTTGAACAAGCTGGTCGATTTAACTAGAGATAAGCAATTCTTACTTTTCTCTATCACGAACTTTGCCATACCATTTATAGTAATGATAGTGCAATAGCTGGATGTTTGACGTTGTTATATTTGTAGGCATAGGATCAGTTCCTTATACTCGCACCTGAGATGCCACCAACCTCTGACCCTCGTATTAAGGAATATCCTATATTTTACCTTTAAGTTTTAGATATGAAATAACATTAAAATTTTCATATTTTTAATTTACTCATATTGATTCTATTTATTATTCATTATTTACCGAATGTATTTACTTATTGTAACAGATAGAAGAACAGATAGAAGAATGTTGGATGATCTCTTCATCCGAGTGTTAAAGCCTTCCTATTAAACAAAACTTTATTAAATGCAATGAGAAATGATGATGTGTGTACCCGACTTTAACTTATGATGTCCATCATTTTTTTACTATTTAATAATTACTTACTATTCTTTCCTATATTGTTTATAGATTGTATAATGCCCATACCAGTCACAAGCAGTGCAAGAGTTGATTCTGAAGTATTATTTGACTTTTTTGGATATTTAGATTGCCTCGGTGCCACTCATATGCTTTTGGATTATAGAGTGACACTGTTTAAATTACGTCATACGATAATTTGGTCGCCACTAGCCAATTCCTCAAAAGCTAATCAAATTGGACTCTCTTCATACTCTATAGTTTTGAGGAAGAACATAGACTAATTAGGCATCTGACATAACATTTTTATCTATCGATGATATGAATGGCGGGATACTATGTTACAATTTCTTATCATTAAGGAGCCCTTTGATCGCATGTTTAAATACATAAAATGGTACTAGCAACACACTTGTCGATGGATATATAGATGTGCTACTATTGGTTATGCGATATAATTTTTTACAATTTATTACCTTTCATCATCATTATTTTCTTAATTTATTGCATATTGATATTTAACTTTTTATTTTTTTTTGGCAGACTAATTTAGTAGAAAGGTTTTTGTCACACCTGAAAATGCGACTGCGCGGCGCCAAATCAAAATCAGAATTTAAAAATAAATAAAGTAGAAAAGTAGAGTCGCCACCAAATTTTTATTTTTGAAAAGGCAAAATTTTGGAAAAAATCTTTTTAATTTGGAGTGTCACAAAAAATGTGGTCTGCGAACCAGATTCGGATTCAGGAGTCGATTGTGAGTGGGGAAGGTATTAGGCACCCCACAACACCCGTTACTAAGAACGGTTACCCTAAGTTAGTTGTGCAAAATCATCATGGCCTTTAATTTATTTTGATTCGCCCTAATAAATTATATGCAACGCAAGACATAGGAATAAAAGAAACGAAATTAAAAAGGAAAAAAAAAGAAATCAAAGAAACGAAATTAGGAAACAAAATACAATAAAAGAAATTAATAAAATAAAAAAAATGGACAGAAAATTTTATTTACAAGGGCAGACTTGACTTAGGATGAAAGTCTAGGGCCTACGTACTCTCTGAAAGAAATCAAAGTTCACGTAGTTCGATGAAGGTTGAATTTGTTTGATGTTTTGTCTTGTTTTTTTTTTTTGTGTTTGTTTGATTTTTTTTTTATTTTTGATTTTTTTTAGGGAGAGAAAGAGTAAGAAAAATCATTTAAACTCTTGCAAACAAAACGAATTTGATGCTGGTTGAAGTGTTTTTATTTACAAAAAGACAGAACCAATTTTACTCTTTCCTCCTCTCTTTTTATTTTTTTTGTTCTCTTTAAGTTTTGTGATTTTTGTGTTTTTTTTTTGTTTTCTATTTCAAGTGGCCATGCTTTTATCGTTATTTTTTTTGGTGAAAAGATAAAGAAAATAAAACTTAATTTCCCCATAACAAATAAAACAAATTTAGAAGTTGATTGGTATGTTTTGATTTGTCAAGAGTGAATTTAATTTTTACGTTCTTTGCATTTTCGATTTTGTATTTTCCCTTTTCTGATTTTTTTTCTACATTTTTTTTTACTTTTATCTGATTCATTGTGTTTTTTTAGTTTATTATTATTTTTTGTTCTTGTTTTGTTGTATTATTTTTTCTCCTTTTTTTTTCTTTTTAATCTCTTTCCTTTTTTAAAAAAATTTGTTTTAATCGTCTTGATTTTTTCTTTTTTCTTTTTTTTTATGAAAAGGCCAAGAAAATAAAAATCAATTTTCCCTTTATCAGATGAAATAAGTCTTGAATTTGGCACATGTGTCTTGATTTGTTAAAGATAAAAATTAACCTTTCTTTTCTTGCATTTTCAAAATTTTTCATTATCATTTCCTTGTTTTTCAATTTTTTTTCTTTTTTTTATTGTCTCTTTTTATTTATTTATTTATTTGGGGTTTTCTTTTTCTCTCCTTTTTCTTTTGTTGAGTAATCCCTTGTTTTTACCCCCTCATTCTCTTCCACTTCAGTTTTTGCACTTTCATTCCTTTTGAATCTTTTATTATTTTTTTCATTATATTTTCTTGGGGAGAACTCTATATGTTTTTCCTATCTCCTTTAAGACTTTCATTTAAAAAAAAGAATAGATAAAGAAAGCTTTCAATATTTTGGAAGCCATCCTATTTATTGTAGACCATGGCGATTCAAAATTTATTAGAATGGGATCATTAAACTCACCAAAGGCTAAGGAGACTGATTGCCCCACATACCCTTGAAAATTTTTTTAATGCGTCTGAGGGGACAAAAAAAAAATCCCACACAACGATTTTAAAAAAAAAATCAAATGAAAAGGGATAGGGTCAAATATTTGTCCAAGGCCCATAAACTAACAACCAACTTGAATTCCAAACCAGATACCCATCTTTGTTTTGGGCTTCACTCATTCATTTTTCTAAAAAAAAAAAAAACAAGACAGGACATGTCTAAGATATGAATAATGACTGAATCCAACTTCCTTGCATCGATTAGGGGGGGCGAACCCTCTTGGAATCATCATATTTCTAACACATACTCAGATTATTTTCTTTTATTTTGATTTTCGAAAACTTTTGAAGCTAAAAACTATGGTTAAATCGTGGAATGAAGCTCAGTGAGGATTTGCCAAGGTCTTACGGGCGCAAGGCAAAATTTTTAAGATTCATTAAAACTTGGCCACAGCAAGGTATCGCGAAAGTGAGGTTCAACACCAAAAATCATTGAATAAAAATTCGGACAAATGATTTGACATAAGAAAAATGCCCAGGGGGGGATTTGTCATATGCAACATCTTATTGGTCCTACATAAGGTCATGAATCATGCAGCCCCGAAATGTGTAACTTTCACATGGGAATACTATAAGAATGGATCCGATATTGTACAATAAACAGACACAGTCCCTCCTGGGGAATTTCATGACCACAAGACACAGAACAGCGACTTACAACAGAACTCATCATGCCAAACACAAGGACCTAATGAACCAAGTTAATCCTAACGACGAGGCCTTCTAGGAGTACCACGTTTCGACACACACAACAAATGAACACTATTGTACAATACATCAGTCTTTAGAAGCCAGACCAGACCAAAACCTTCATTCAATAATTCGAAATGCATGTCCATAACATCGGAAAGAGTAATTAAAATTGCATTAACATGATTCTTAAGGATTAGCTAGCGAAAACGTAACAATCAGATGCCTACAACTATTTCGAATTTCTCTCAAGCAATTTATCAAACATCTGCTGTGTATAACCAAAGATATGTACAGAGTATGCTCTTTCGAATGCTATCCACGCCCCCTCCATACAAGAAAATGACCCAATCCCTTAGACCCATTTTACAGAGGCAGCGATCGTAAACAAATCCACTGACAGAACAGAAAAACAAAGGTAATCAGCATCTTACCTGCAAGAATCCCAGGAGCAGAATGGCTATATCCCAGTTGCTTTCTCCTCTCTGGAGCGCTTCCCCTATTCCCTGCTTCGTTTTAGGGTCCTTTGTATTTTCTGCCTTCTCCCCGAATATGGAATTCCCCACCTTTGCTTTCTCTGTGTTTCTCGACGTTTTTTGTCTTTCTTTTTTTTTGGCTTCTCCTTCACTTTCCTTCGACTTCCCCCTCCTTCGATTTTTTTTTCGGACCCTTTCTCCTTTTCTTTCGCTCTGTCTACTCCTCTCCAGACTCCTATTCAATCCCCCTTTTTATTCGAAACCCCGAAAACCTCCCCTCTCTAATCCCTGCTTCGAAAAATCCCTCTCCTCCTGCCACTGGTTTTGAACCCAACCCCTTTTCCGTTTTCCTCCTCCATCTCAATCTGCGGCCCTTCTTTTCCTCCTCCTCTTTTCGCGTCAGTCGCCTTCCCCTTCTGATGGCAAAAGGGATGGGAGAAGGAAGTCAAACCTTGAGCCCCCCTCCGCTGCAGGTCTGTCTCCCTGGACCCCCTCAGACGCTGAATCATTCCCGTTTCATGCTTCAAGCTCCTGCCTCTTCTGTGTGTCTCAGCTGTGTCGTTTTAGAATGCCGGTTTGGGGAGTCCGAAAAAGGAGCGGGGTAGGATATGAATTCGGGCTCATGACCCAATCCAGTAAAAGGCTTCTGCTTCAGCGAGGATTGGGCTTGAGGTTCAGCCAAATGGGGCTTGTGTTGGCGTTGGGCTTAGGGCTTCAGATTGCCTCCCTCCCCTTTTTTTTGTTTTTTTGTTTTTTAAAAAGGGATGGGCCTGTGCTGGGACAAGAAAAGTGGGCTTTAGATTGGCCCTTTTGCATTCTAAGGCTTTGGGTTCTCCGTTTTTCTTTTATTTTTTTTATTCACCTTTTCTTGTTTTTGTTTTTTTTTTTTGAAGCTCTTTTTCTTTTAATAAAAACTTTTTTCTTATTATTATTATTATTATTATTATTATTTACTGAATTTTTCTTTTGATTGATTTTTTTTTGTTTCCTCAAGCTTCTAAAATTTACTATTATTATTTTTTTATTCACCTTTTCTTGTTTTTGTTTTTTTTAAGCTCTTTTTTTCTTTTAATAAAAACTTTTGTTTTAATTGTTTTCCATAGTTTGGAGATATTTTATTTTTTATTATTTTTTATTTTCTTCTAAGGAAGAAAGAAGAGCAAAGAAAAGAAAAATTTATTTGGTTTTGTTGTTAGTTGATTTTTTTCTTTGGATTTTTTTTTCAATTGTTTTCTATAGCCTAAAAATAGTTCATTTCCCTAAGTTCCTTTCCTATTTTTTTTTTGTTTTCCAAAATTTATTATTATTATTATTATTATTATTATTATTTGTCATCTGGTTTTGTCATTATTTTTGTAGTTTGTCTGGACAAAATACGGTGTTCATAGTTTTATTGGATATACTTATAGGATTCTTTGCCTGTGAACTTTTGTGATATTGTCTGTCAAGACTTTAACAATATACTATGTGCTTTCGGTGAAAAGCGATTTTCAATTTTTTCCCACCCTGCTAACCAGGCACCCGATTTACTTAGGCTTTAGATTTTGACAAGTTGTCTGGGAAAGAGACAAGGCTACCTATAAATCTAACAACCCACTATTAGAAGAAATAGTCAATAGCAATAAGAGCCAATGCAGTAAGACATTCTTGATGTATCTTCATACATTCCAACCCTAGTCCATTAAGGTATTAACACGTTTGGTCATTCCTATTCAATACTACTAAGCTAATTCGATAACATTAGTGGAGCAGGTACCTCTTCTTGCATGCAGTCTTCACCTTCGTCTCCTTTTGACACCCTTTAGTAGATGTTTAACTCTTTCGGGTAATGCAGAGAGTTTCTATTTGATACATCTGCATTCAATGCCATATACACTGGTTGTTCCTTTGAACCCAAATGATCATCCCAATCAAGATTTATGATATTGCATGAACCGATTCTTTTAACTCAATCCCCATTCATAAATTTAAATACGAATATCACAATATAAGAACAACAAGAACCAGAATAATTAAAACAATAATGACCATGGCATAAAAGAAGAAGACTTCATTGCAATATGAAAAGTCATTTATTATAAATATATTTACAATATTTATAGCAATGTAATTTTTTATTGAATCTTATATAATTTATTTATTTATTGTTGTTTTCAATTTAATTTTTTCTTACATAAAAATATATTAAATAAATTTAAATTTTGAAAAAAATACTAAGAAAATATTGAGTTCATTTAATTAAATAATTATTAAGTTAATTTAATGAAACAAATATTTAATCAAACTAATATTTAATATAAAAATTTTAATAAAACACATATTTTATAAAAAGTAATAAATAAATATTAAGTTATTCTATTAACTTAAAAATATAATAAAATTATTCATCATATTAATAAAAATTCAATGAGAATTCAATTAAAGTAATTGAAATTCCCATTGAAATATTAATTAAAAAAATCCATTTGAATCAATTTGAAATATTAAAAAAAAACACTATATGCATATAATTTGGATGCCACCATTCTGAATGCAGGAAGTTTATTGCTTTTTCATCAATACTTTTTTATCTATTCCTTTTCAAAAATTCCAACATTTTATTATTACTTTCGGGTAAATGAGCTAGGTTAATTGCATGTGACTTTAAATTGAAAGAAATCCTATGCATTTTAGTTATAATTTTATAGATAGTTATACTTTTCAAAATATTAATTTTTTTTCTTGAATATATTTTAATATGTTTTTTATTTAGTTAATTAAAAATTGTAATTTTAATGATACAAAAATTAACTTTTTGAAAAGTATTAATTTAATTAAATGAGACCCCCATGACAAATTAAAATGATGTTTGAAATTTGAATACAATAAATTTGAATTTTTTTTATATAATAAGAACTAAAAAAAATATCTTTTTATTGAGAAATAATTTTTACAAAATTTATATATTTTGTCATATATATTGTAGTTTGAATTTGTATGAGCAATGAAATATTTAAAATTTATTAATACTTATTTGTTATTATATTTTTAATGTGTAAAATTTATTTATTTATTATTTTGATCATAATTTAATTATAATTAAACTAATAAATTATAAAGTAATACTTATATTAAATGTATAATTGATCTAATTTTATAAATATTAATTAAGTAAAATTTTTTAAATACTTACCATCATACCTGAGCCCAAGTAAATCTACTTTTTCAAGATTTGAGCCACTGAGGTCAATAAGTCAGCCCAACAAGAATTATACACATGGGCTTGGTCCTTAGCTTGTACATTCAATTTTGCTTGTTAGTTTTTTAAGGATTATCGTAGGTAGGGGGATAAATATGTTATTAAATTTTTTATTTTTATATTTATATTTAATGGATAAACAATTTTTCACACCTATTGAACTTTTTGAACCCAAACTCATTTTATTAGAAAATTTAAAAATGAACATTTTTTTAAGTTGACATTCAATTGCATAAAATTTGTTTACATAAAATTGCAACAAACTATTAATACAATTTAAAATTCATACAATGCTATTTGAATATTTTTTACTTTTTTTATGATATAATATATTTATTAATATATAAAAATATAAATACACATACACACACAATAAGTCTCGGATAGGTTGGTATCCATAGTACTTTCAAACCTAAACCTAAACCTTTGAAATCTGATAAAAATCCTCATACACAAATTTAAACACGTAAATTTTATGAGTATGATTTACTAATTTGAAAATATTATACTTGAAAATTTAAAAATTCACATATAAGAATCACGATTGATACGCGTAGGTGCATTGGGTTGTGAGAAATAAATGGAATGGAAAGAAAAAAAATGTTATAAAGCATAAAACATGTTTGGTATGTCAAGGAAAGGAATAGAAATGTTGGAAAGCATATATATATATATATATATTGCAGCTTCAATAGGGATCTTTAGATTACCCTTTACAACTTTACTTGCAACATAAATCATAAAGAGGATCTACATTTTGTAACCCAAATTTGAGAAAGAGAAATCATAATATCTAACCAAAACACTGAAATACATAGCTACATAATCAGGTGCAAACAAATCATGAAAATTTCAGGCACAAACAAAACAAAACGAAATAAAGTCAATGAAAACCCTCAATTAAACTAGTTGCCTCATACAGCAAAAGAGACCACATTGTTATAATCACCACCAGGTAGACTTCTCATAGGCTTAATTCTTGGGGGGAAAATAGACCCCTACATTCCTTACCTTTTTCTAATAACCTTTCTTGCTAATTTGTCGCACACATGGAAGACAAAGTTACATACATAACAATGGTAACATCAAATCTTCTATATAGAATCTATTATAATATTTAGGATAGAATCTGTTATAATTAGCACACAAACCAATAAGTTCCAATTATTTTCCTACTTAAAAAAACTTGTGGGATTTTGAACTCAACGAGGTAATAGATCTCTCTTGTCACTAAACAATAGATGTTAAATATTTAACATCATTGCAATATATAATGATGGTGCACAAACCCATTCTAGTACAATGCTAAGCAAAGGGAAAAAAAATATTCAAAACCCTAGTCAAGAATGAATCTAATGCTCAAGTATCGATCCCCCATTATTATGCATTCGTTTTTCCCAAGAAAAATTAACAAACAAGCTTCAATCCAAAATACAAACATCACTCATTCATAAAACTAGTAATTTCACATTGATTTCAACAAGAGATGAACCAACACACCCAGAAACGGAGATGGAGACTCTCGACTTCAGATCCATGAAGAATATAAAGCCTACCTCTTTGATTGTTGATGGAGAAGATGACTAATTGCTACAATGGAGAATATGTTGAAGTTGGCTATGCTGGACTCTACTGCTAGGGCTCAGTTTTGGCAATCCTCAAAAACATTATAAGGCGACTTGATAGATTTTAAGCTTTTAGGGGTATTTTGGTCTTACCATTTCTAATTCTAGTATACAGTGGTGTTTTTCTTTCAAAATGGGATGATTTCGATTTCCATCAGATGCAAGAAATCAAGTTTTCCAAGGAATGTCTTTAACTACTTTTCTTCCAACCAAACGCATGGACTTGTACGAATATTAGCTAATTTTTCATTTTGTGGGTCAGCACGCTAGCAACCAAACACACCTAAGAGTAAATTACCCTCTTTTTCTTTTAGAAATATCCAAATTAAGTAATCTTTTTCTTTGATTTGTTATTGATTTTTTTTTATAGTAAAAAATTGGTTGCAATTAGATCTATTTTGAGTAAAATATTTTTATACTTATTATTTATATAATATAACAAGTATTAATAATAAAAAAATATTTATTTTTTAAATTTAGAATTAATTGAATTTACAAGTTTTTAATACAAAATAAATAATATTATAATAAAAGTTTTAATTTTTTTAATAATTTATATTTTTAGTAGAGGAAACTAATATTATTTTCAAAAAAATTGTGTATAATTTTATAGTAAAAAAATCTAAAATTGAAATTCATCTGAAGCGAAAAAAATAATTTATCAAAATAAAAATATCTCTCACTCATTTCTTTTGGTTTTCAATCCATGTGTTTTATGTCCATTTCCAAGACAGCCACTCACTTTTGTTTTGGTGCAAAGACATTGACTCAGGACTCAGGACTCAGTCAGAAATACCCAACGCGTAATTTTGTTTTTCTGATAAGGGGCCTCTGATTAGTTAAAATAAATTAATTAGTTTTGAAATAAAAATTAAAATAAAATGTGCAACTGTGCAAATATAGCTACCAACTACGTATCAAATAAATTAATTTTTTAGTGCCACGTTATGAATAAAATAAATGCGGCTTCATTCACCAACATAAATCCTAATGCCAATTAGAGTGTTTTACAAAAGACACAAAGAAGCATCCTCCAACAAATTTTAACAATAATTTATGACTTGTTTATGAGAACAGTTCGTAGCAACACAAATGTCCAACATAAATCTTATCCACTTACCTCCCAGCAGGATTATTCTGATTCATTCGGGTAAAACCTGCATTATGAGGGCTCCAAAGAAATTGACAGGTAAAGCCACGGCCCCACCATATGCAAATCTGACAAGCCACAATAATTAAATTTTATTGTACAAAGTTATGGCCCCAAATCATAAATTTCTTGCTTTTTAATTGGTTATCTGTAAAGTTTTTGCTTTGATTGGTATGTATTATTCTTGAGTAGCAATCTATGCGAGTCCCGCACATTTTTGTATTTGCCGTATACATATTAACAAGATGAAATTGCTTGAAACGAAGCTCTGCCTAATTTTCTCCCCGCTTTGCTCTGTTCACTTTCTGGTCCAGAATTCCAATGAAGGTGAAGATAAAATCAGGAGGTCTCAGTTCCCAGAAGGGTTTCTCTTTGGAACAAGCACTTCCTCTTACCAGGCACGCCATTTCATCTTTTCTCTGCTTTCAAATATCTCACTGCCGATTCTTTTTTTTTTTTTAACTGGAATTTATTTATTTTTCTGTTATTTATGATTTGTTTTGTTTACAAAGATTGAAGGAGCATATCTTGAAGATGGGAAGGGATTAACTAACTGGGATGTTTTTAGTCACATAACAGGTAAATGGTTGATCTTCATTTGCAGTCAACCTGTTTGGTTAATTTCCAATGCAAATGCAAGCACAGAATTAAAATGATGAACATAAATAATCACTCTTCCATTTGATAAATCCTCAGGAAAAATCAGAGATAATGATAATGGGGACATAGCAGATGATCATTATCACCGCTATTTGGTAATAATCTGCTATCAATTTCACATTGCAAATTCCTTTATTCTTGCGGAAACTGTCGTCTATTCTCTAATTTGTATTCTTCACTCTTTGAAACATTCTTCTGGACAGGAAGACATAAAATTGATGTCTTCTCTAGGGATAAATGCATATCGGTTTTCGATTTCATGGGCGAGGATTCTTCCTAGTGAGTATCTCGCTATTACAAAAATAGTTACTGTTAAAACTTATCTAATTATATGCTCAGTTTGATTTTTATGAGCTGTTACAGGAGGAATATACGGTGAAATCAATTCAAAAGGGATTACGTTCTACAACAACATTATAGACAACCTACTGCTTAGAGGTACCGTAACAGTTTCCGTTTGGTTCTAGTCTATAAAGCATAAAGCATAGATTGACATATGTTGGGCACTTGTATTAGACGAGATAAAACTTTTTAAATTATAAATAGACAATTCAATTTTTATAGTGTAATGTCTCATGTTCGTGAGTTCTTAGGTTCTTGTTTTTCAGAAAGTTAATGTGATTTGCATGAAAATATTTATTGCCTTGGTATATATCATTGTTCCTAGATGTATCTAATTCTGGGCATGGTGTGCATAATTCAGGGATAGAGCCATTTGTGACAATACACCATCATGACTTGCCACAAGAATTGGAGGAAAGATATGGTGGTTGGCTTAGCCCCCTGATAAAGTAAAATTTTAATCCTGTATTTCAGTCATCTAATATGGATTAAATTATAAGGATCTTTTTTGAATTTTGTTAAAATTATACAGATCTATTTGAAATCTAATTTTAAAATTTTTTTTACTAAAATATCATCTATTAACTTAAATATACAAATATGTATGCACAAATAAAAACAGAAAAAATAGATTTTATTTTTATTAAATTTAACCCAAAATTTAGTCAAAAAAATTTAAAATTGAATTAAAGTGTAACACAACTTTTTGTTTCAAGTAAAATTTGTGTATATTTGAAAATAAACAGAAAATCCGTATAATTTCAATAAAATTCAAAAAGATCTGTGTAATTTATTATATAATATATAATTCTAAAGAATTTTGCAATTAGTTACATCTGCTGTGGATAGCCAGAATTCCTATGCTTCTAGTGATCCAAAAGTATAGGCTAACAAGGAGCAGTGAGAATTTTAATAACTGTATATTTCATTTTGTGTAGGAGAGATTTTGTTCACTTTGCCAAAATTTGTTTCCGGAGCTTTGGGGATAGGGTGAAGTACTGGACCACGATCAATGAGCCAAACCTGGTTGCTGAAATGGCCTATATAAGGGGAAGATATCCCCCAGCTCATTGTTCACCACCTTTTGGAAACTGTTCTGTAGGAAATTCTGATATTGAGCCTCTCCTTGCCATGCACAACGCTTTGCTGTCACATGCCATGGCTGTTGATTTATACCGCCAGCACTTTCAGGTATTTGCAAAAAAAAAGGGCCTGAATTGAAGGCTTTATTTGTCTCCTTTTCTAGGGAGAAGGATGAAAAAGCAAGATGGGTGATTAATTGGTAAAAATTGGTGCTAATTTAGGCTGAGCAAGGTGGAACTATTGGGATTATTGCGAATACCTTCATGTATGAACCTCTTCGAGATGAAGAATGCGATAGACTAGCTGTGGATAGAGCCTTGGCTTTTGTCATTGCCTGGTAAGTTGGTGAGACCTACCAAATCCTTTTAAGTAAACTAACAATTTGGTCTATACCTATTTAGTTTTAGCCTTCGAAAATTAGTGATTCCACAAGTTAGTCCTGAAAAATAACAAACTCATTGTATGTCATTTCGGCATCCCCTGTCCACTTAATAAAAGAACTAACGTGCAGCGGATTTGTTATTTCTAGATATTAAGATACCTTCACTAATTTTCTTAGTCACTATAGCCAAATTGGCCTACCAATCTAACTACCAAATTGTTAGTCTAGTCAAATCCTTTTATTAGTCAAGAACTGAAATAGTCTTGTTAGAGAAAAAAATTCGAGTTTTGTTCATGACAATCATACCAGCATATACTATGATCCACTTCACATTATTCTTTCTCTTTTGTTCTTGTTTCATGTTATTCTGGGAACAAACAGGGTGTTAGATCCCCTAGTTTTTGGTGAGTACCCTATTGAGATGCCCAATATTCTTGGAAGCCAGTTGCCAAAGTTCTCTCCTAAAGAAAAGAGTCTCATAAAAGGCAGCTTAGATTTCATTGGCATCAATCACTATTCAACTCTCTATGTCAAAGATTGCTCCTTCTTTGCTTGTTCCCTTGGAGGAGACCATGCTATACGAGGCTTTCTGGAAACTACCGGAATCAGAGATGGCATTCCAATTGGTGATTTGGTCTGAAATTCTGCTATGCTATCGCCAATCTTCATGTTATATTGGTTACTCAATTGTTTGATAAAGTTCAGATTGGATTAAAGATGATATTTGTTTGAAACAGACAGGAATGCCAAGGTTCTTTGTGGTTCCAAGGGGCATGGAGAAGATTGTAGATTACATAAAGACAAGATACCACAATATGCCCTTGTTCATTACTGAAAATGGTGAATGAAGCTGCATTAGATTATCCCATTTTTGTCGTTTAAAGAGAAAAGAATTGGTACTAGAGAAGGTTCTTTTTCGTTATATACATTTGGATGTCATGCTGTGTACTAAAAAAAGACTTGTCTACACTAAAATGTTTCAGGATATTCTTCGCCAGCCAAACAGGATGCCACGGTGCATGATTTACTTCAAGATTCCAACCGAGTGAAGTTTCATAAAGCCTATCTTGCCGCTTTGCTAAGAGCCATTAGGTAAGTTATGAGGACTAATATGAGGAGGGGATTTTTTTTTTTGGGACTCATTTTGAAGAAATTCTTATATAGATCCAGTTTACAAAAATTTGATAAAACAAACCAATCATGAATAGACATAGTATGTATAGATGGGTCTCACTAAAATGTATCCGATATGCTTATATATTTTTTCATGAATGACTTATTCTATGAATTTTTTGTAGACCAGATTTAATTAAAAATTTCTCCTCATTTTGAGAATCACTTTGCTACGTAAGATTATCATTGTCATGAGCAGGAAAGGTGCAGATGTAAGAGGATATTTCATATGGCCATTGGTGGACAACTTTGAATGGGTAGATGGCTATGGCACAAGATTTGGACTGTACTATGTGGATCGACAGACGCTTGAGCGAATCTCCAAGCTTTCTGCTAAATGGTATTCTAGTTTCCTCAATTTCACTACCCTCACATTGGAAAAAGACTTCAGCAAGCAATATCCAAGGAACAAACATATGAGGATTGCTGGCTTTGAATCTCATTGAACAATCAGAAATGTAAGTGTATTTCAAGATCATGAATTCCACCTTGAGATATCTTAAAGAGGGCCTCTATTTTAGCATATTTTGACTGCACTATACTACAGTCAAAGGACCTTTGGCTCAATCTCTGGTACTGACAGTCTGGTTTTCAGGCCCAAAAAAACAAAAAGACAGTCTGGTTTAGTGTAAGTTGACTGATCATGGAATAATAAGAAAGGACAAAGAAAACAAGGAAAAAATATACAAGTTTTCTATGGTCAAACAAAGTTTAAAAAAAAAAAGAAAAAGAAAAAGAAAAAACAGAGTTCATAGTTTTCAGAGCTTTGAAGAATGTATAAGCAATTTCTACACATCATTCCAAGTTCGCTGAGATAGAAGTTACTGTTAGCACCATTTGTCAAACCCTAACTTTTTGTGTTGTGGTCAGTGGTGTTAGCATCAGTTTACATGCTTCTAAATTGATTCATCCTTTTTATTTGGTTATAGATAAGTCACTCATGAAATTATTTTTGCAGCCTAATTCTTAAAAATCAGCATAATCAAGATTTAAATTTGTTACAATATGTTTAATCACACAGCACATATTCACTACTAGACCAATTCTTGGGGTGTCATCCTGAATTTTACTTTGCTGATATTCAAAATAATCTTCAACGGTTCCAAACCTCGGTCTTTGGGAACAGGATCCGATGTAGTACTACACTGAGTCCGTCAATGAGTGAAAGGAAGAGGTGCGTGGATCTCGCCCCCAACCCCCCTTTCTTTCCCTCACTTACTTTGCAGGGAATCCAAATCCCAGTTTTTGACAGGAGCACTATATCAGTAAGTTGAATAGGGAGGTGTCATATGGGTGGGTGTGGCTTCCAGATCCTGAACACTCATTTTCCAACATTTAATTCTTTTCTTCTCTATGCTAGTGTTGGGGTGAAGGTGACAGCCATTCAACCACTCAAATTTTTAGATTAAAGAAAGGACAATGACTGAAAGTTCTCACTCTCACTAGTCACAAAGACTGGTAGTTGGGAGTTTTGACTAGGAAGATAAGAGACTCCTAACATAAAAATAAAAATACTGATCAGGCTTTTTGTAGAGAGAGAGTCACAGAGACAGAGAAAGAAAGAGAGGAATGGGTTTGGGGGCAGAGATAGTGATGGCAACGGTAGGTTTGTGGGGAGTTTTTCTGAGGCCAATGATGTTGAGATATGCAGCAGAGATAGTAGAATTGATTAGGTACGCCATTGGCCGGATTCTATGAGAGAGAAGGCCAATTTTGGTTCTTTCTGTCTTCCTTACTCCTCTCCTTTATACCATACACTGCCATCCATCAGAAACTTAGCTCTTTAGCTTTTTTGCTCACATGGGAGCTGCAGAAAATGAACAAGGTGCAGGAAATAGCTTATGGATCAACAATCAAAACAACCTTTTGCTGTAATATATGTGTTATTTGTCATTTGACAATTATTCTTCTTCTTCTTCTTCTTCTTCTTGTGAAAAGGAAAACGTAAGTTCAACAGAGATGTAACTTGACAACCAGAGCTTTATGATGATATACTCAATATTGAAACTGTTAGGGCTATGGTGTCTTTTCCCCCCTTATTTGTGAGAAAGATAATATTATGTTTGCTTAGATTTGTACAATGGAAGCTCACCTGCTTTACAAGTTACTTCAGCCATGTTTTTGGTGACATAAAGATTTCTTGCTTTTCCACTATAAGAAAAAAAAATTATGTTTCATATTGTTTTCCTGGGTCGAACTTGGATGTAAGGTCAATTTTTCTGTGACAATGAACTGCTAATGAGAGCCAGTATGTGTTGTAAGAGTGATAGAGCCAGCTCATCTTTCCTGTTTGGTTGTTTGTCTGTTTGTTTTATTTTTGTTTTTGTTTTGTTTTTTTGGTTTGGTTTATTTTTGCTTTGTTAGACACAAGGTTAATGTACAAGACCATTTTTCAAAATATTTTCTTTACCTGATCTTACCAATCGCGCATCTCAATTCTCTGCCTGTTTGATATGATCTTACAAGAATAAAAGGAAATGGAATCCATCACTCTTCACATTTGGTCGCCAGTATCCATTGTAAGCCGTGAATGGAATACATATTTATGCTTTCCTTCTAATATTTTTGGAATGGAGGAAAATTATGATAAAAATTTATTATACCTTTGATATTATTATTCAATAATTATTCGTTCTTATTATTATTTTAAATAAATTATATAAATTTTTCATAAGTTTTGCTAAAACTATATAAATTTCTTTTCTATTCTTAAAATGTATGTAGATGTTTTTTAAAACAAAATATTGCCTCATATTTTAGTTTAATTTTAAATTTTTTTATTAAAATACTCTCTATTAATGTAAATATATATTTTAAACTAAAAAAAATTTTAGATAAAAGGTGTTTTAGTCTAACGTTTATAATTAAATTAAAGTATAAAATAATATTTTGTTTTAAAAGAGGTTTGTACATATGTTAAAAAAAAAGGAGAGATCTTTATAATTTCTACAAAATTCATGAGAAATTTGTAATTTACTCTATTTTTTTAAGTAAAATTTTTTTGGTCATTTATTATTCTTTTCTATTTTAACACTATTTTTATTAATTAAATATACAAATAGAATAGTATTATCATTTCTTTTGATATTATACTAAATATAATTATTTCATTTTATTCATATTTTTATTTTTTTTCTAATTCTATTGAAATCAATTCTATTTACTAAACCGGACATAAATAATGGTATGGTAATTAATAATAGTAATTTCTTTGTTGGGTATGGGGCCTATTTAAAAAAAAAGTAAATATTATTAAATAATAATAATAAAAACATAAATCCATTATACAAAACTTTTCTCGTCCTCTCCCATACCTTCGGCAAACGGAAGCGGATCCTCTGAAGTGTCCGTATCGTAAAGTGCCTCTGAAGTTTATATAATCTGAACCGTTCGTTCCATCAACGGATCAGAGGTGGCCACATCATGCTTTGATTCTAAACGCTGCGTTTAGCCTCAAAATCTCTAGCAATACCAGAGCATGGCCAAGGGTTTGAGGTCACCGGTCTTCTTCGATATGGCGTCTTCTTGGATCTCTGACTCTCCCTCGCGTCCAAACAAACCACAACCAGACAACAATGGCTTCTTTTTCGTCAAAATCCATAGCATTAAGGTTGAGTTCAAGGTCCATCACAAATTGTTTAGATCATTGTGGTTTTTGCTACGTGTTCATCCATAAAGTCATATTCTGCACCTATTCGACTAGAAGCAGCTGGGAGCAGAGAGAGGAACTGAGTTTTCTTCATAGTGAGAGAAATATGGCATTTTTGTTTTAACTAAACATTGTTTCAAATTTTATATCAGAAAATAAAGAACTTCAGGCAGTAGAACAAGGGAGGCACCAGTTTCATTTTGATCATCCCTTGCATTCACTGGGGCAGCAGAACAAGCACAACTAAATCGCCAAAAAAAAAAAAAAACAACAAAGAGGTGCTTTCTTCATAAACAATTTTATTGCAGAATATTGACAAAACAGGGCATTATGGATCCACCGATAGCGGCACTGGGTTGGAGCTCTGTCGTTGATGGGTTGTGGTCATTTCGCAGTGGCTTGTTTGGAGGAATGTCTGATTCAGACTTGCCACATGCATGTGATCTTTGGAGAAAAAGGTTCCTGGGTTTCAATGGCAGTGCTCTTCTTTCGTGCAAACAGGGACTTGACCTCCCTTTACTTCTACTCCCGCTTCTCAAGAATTTCATCAATGGCAGTGGAAACTTCTCTGCTCGACTCAAACTCAAAACGGATTTTGTAGATAGCCACGCATAGATTAAAAAATCCCTTCCTTCACTTGCAAACGCGAACAAAAGATCAGCAAAGAGAAGACGATGATGCACCAAAGAGAAAAGGATCCCTTCCATAACCGAAACACCCCGTTTCGTAGTATTCTAGAGGGTAGCATTTTGACGTTAAGAGAGGGACGTGGCTTCACATGAGCCTTTGATGACACGGATGGTTGAGATGGCAAGCACTTCAGAGGCACTTTATGCTCTCCTCACTTTAGAGGATCTGCTTCCTCGGCAAACCAAGTACTAGATAGCGCGAATCATAGGGAAGCAGATCCTCTCCATTGCGTGGGCGTGCAGTGCGTGGTGAATTGCGTGGATCTTGGCCGTTCCTTGCATCTCGCAGCTGAAAACATGACACGCGTCCAGAATAATGAAACGATGGCATGGATGAATCCCCTCTCTGTTTCGAGCTCTTTAACCCTCTCATTTTCTTCCGTCAACTTGCAAAACGCACGTGTGATTATGGCTTCCTCAGATGCAGCTTCTTCTTGGGAGCTTTAGATGTTGGTGTTCGACCATGGGAGCTTCAGCTTCTTCCTCAGATTTCGGCTTCCTCAAATGCAGCTTCTTCCTCAAAATTCTGCCATGGGAGCTTCAAGCGTTTGGCCATGGCTGTATCGGGGCATCCTCAGAGTTCAAATTTCGGCATCCTGAAGGTTCAGATTTTGGCATCTTCAAAATCGGCCTAGGAGGATCCTTTGAAGTTGATTTATTTGTTGATTGTTGATTGGGATTCATTAATTGAAATTCATTTGCTGATTGTTATTTTAATTGGGATTCATTTATTGATCTGATTGTTTCTTACAATAAGCGACTTTCCTAAATGCAATCTTATATGACCGAGCCTAAAGCAAATAGATCCCCACAAGAAATTATTTCTTCTCGCCTAATCTAATCAGATTTTTACATTAATTGTCATACACAAAACAATTGCTAACTTTGAATAAGTAACAAATCCAGTTAATCGAACAAACACTCGGACAGTCCAAAGCTCTTCTTCTCGACGGAGACTGAGGCCTCTCCAAAGAAATTCTTGTCAGAGCTTGGCCTCTTGAATGACGAAGGATCGTCACCATCACAGCCGTCATTGATCTAATGATCCAATGCTTGGTCTTTGTGGAGGAGCTACCATTAGATTTTGCAGTGAGTGAGGATTGAGGAGCCACAAGCTTTGAATTGATAAGAGAGAAAAACTCGTGAAGAAGGGCAGAGAATATGAGGTTTTGGGGAAAACTTTTGGGTCAAAAGCGATAAAATGAGAGAGAGACACTTTGGGCTACAAGATGCGACGTGTCATGCTTTTGGTCATGAGATGCAACGGACGGCCATGATTTGCGCAATTGACATAGCAATGCACGCCCACGCAATGGAGAGGATCTGCATCCGATTCGGGAATCATAGTGGTTTCATTCATTGTGTTGTCACACCGATTCATTGGTGACTCCCAGTCTTTGCGATTTGGGTATAAAATAAAAGAACTAAGCATTGTTAATCGATTGATTGATAACTTTGCACTATTATAACTTTGTCATGTACTAATAATTAACCAATAATAATAATATGTAACTATTTTTGCCTCGAACAGATATTACTAATATAATAATAAAAACATTATTAATTATACAGTATACTAAGTGTACGATAAAATTTGTCATCATAAATATATCAAGTGTTGATTGGGATATTTTATGTATTCTCAGTAGTCATTGAATAAATTAATTTAGTCTTTAATGATTTTTTATTTAATTTTTAAAGATAAAATCTTTTAATTTAATATTATAAAATTGTTTTCTTAATTAAAATTATTCTTCAGTTAAATAAAGATTTCCAATTAATAAATAGGAATTCATGTTCATTTGGACTTATCCAAATAATATTTTTTCCAAAAATAACCGTCATATATATATATATATATATATGTATATGTATATACATATATCAAGCTGCAAGTATAAAAGATCAAAATTAAGATGTGCAAATTATTTGCACCCCGTCACCATATCCAGCAACTTTCCATCCCATTTGGCTTTTTATTGGATAAAGCAGTACTAATTTATTTCGCCTATAATTAATGTCACCTTCACATGACGCTTGTTAAATTGCCAGAATTTTTTTTTGGGTTGGGGGTGGTTAGATTGTTGGGTCATGTAGGAGTAAAAAAACAGTAGATAAAATAAGATTAGAAAAATAATATATAAATAAAAATAATGTATAAACTTAGTGACTTAAAATTTTGGATCAAAAAGTGATGACAAGCCCGATTATATAGTTTTGCTTCCTCA